>JBANCV010001600.1:0-13731 GCA_037040105.1 Amiota albilabris
CTTTATATGAAAAATGTATTTGTGAAACTCGCTATCCAGAAAGATAACTTGATTAATTTTAAAATACGCCTCTATGTCTTGTATGCAAAATTTGATCCCCCCAATTCGACTTTCCAGGAGGATTATCAAAAAAATTTCTTCCACAAGAACACTCTCCAAACTATGCTAGAGTTTCTGTAAATATTCCATCAAAAGCGGTCCTGCGGATTCAGATTTATAGGGAACATACATACATAGATTCACTTCTATATACATGTGTATAGAAGATAGATATTGTTTGTTTGGAATTCAATCAAATCAGCATCTTAGATTTTATGGCTTACAAGGAACAGGTGAAATCGAAACAGTGAATTGAAGAACACACAAACATTATACACATACGCTTTCACCCTCCTATAAAAATGCAGGGTATGGAAATGTACTTATATGTATGCAATTTTAAACAAATAACTATGAATCCTTATACGAAAAAAAAAACATAAATGCATCTATGCCACTCAAGTACTGATTTAAGATTCTTCATACCAAAATATATCTTATGAGCGCACAATTTATGAGCGAAAGAATCTTCATACTGAATGGTATAGACTCTGTCAGAGCAGAGTATTTTGACAACAAACACTCATATAAAAAAATAAAATAGCTTAAAGAATAGATGAAGATGAAGTGAAAATGATAATGGAATGGAAAAAAAGTTTTTCAATTGCTTTTCGTTTGGTATTTTTCACACTAATTGGAATTGAGTTGATCCTGCGCCCGAAGAACTCAAATGCCAAATGGCATGGAAATAATCAAAGTGAATTAAATTACACTTTTGGTATGGTTGACCATTGTTACTTGGTGTCTTCATCTTTTCTCAGGATACTTTTATCAATTCTTTTAATTAGCCCATAATCAAATCAAGGGGCTTAAACATTGTCTCTAAGTTCCAGAATTTCATAACAGTTCCCCTCAACTGAAAGTTCAAGAAACTTATCAATCTATGATACTAGTAAGGCCCGGCTCAATGCTCTGTAATCTAATACCAACAACAACAATAAGTTCTTAGATTCGGTGGCAGTGCTTCACCAAGGCTAACACAACACTTAATTGCACTCATCTGGGTGCCACCAGGAATAACTCATTGTCGCATTGCAGACATATAATGGACAAGGCAGTCATGTCTCCCAACAATTGTAATCAAGCTGTCAAATAATATTGTATAAGGAAGTAAGAGGAAGATATGGATTATGACAATAGATCATTGGATGCATTTCCCCATTAAAAAGCACCCAAAACCTTCTCCATCCCTTTGTGACTGCCTTGGAAGACGAATCTTATACTTTTGAGTACCCATTTCTTTGAAAACCCTGCTATTCTACCAAAACTATTAATAGATATATCAAGTGGATTCACATTTAATGCTAACGGCAACTTTATGCTTTTCTACTTATAAATGCACACATGTTTGTTTGTTTTGTTTTCGGCTGTGGCATATTGAGAAAATGTGAAAATGTGGCGAATCTGAAATATCTCATTTTTCATAATCTATTTTTTTTTTTAATTTTATTTATCACAATATGATGACTGCTTGGTAGCAAAATTTGAATAATATATTGTATAAAAGAGAAGAAAACTTTTCACTTATTGTTGACTAAATCACACTGATATTTTATTAATGCTCAACCTTGCAGTCACAACAATTTACTGTTGCCAATCTGAAATCAATTGCAGAATACTCATACATTGTTTTTTTTTGCATTTTTGGTATTTTAGAAAAATCATTGTGTTAAACTATTATTTAATTTTTTTCTGACCTTTGACTCTAAATCCGCCGCAAGTAGGTATTTTATTCCAACATATTTTTGTTTACTTTTTTTTTTTTTGTTCAATTTTTTTAAATGATAATGGCGGCATCATGGTGACACAATTGTAACTCACCGCTGAATCCACAATTGCAATGTCTCGATTGGTTTTTGAATCTGAAATTAATTACAATTGGAGTTAGAAATTTTGGTTATGATTCTTCAATTTACAATTTGGTTTTTTGTTTTATTAAAGTCACTTTTTTAATTTTAATTGACATAAGTTATAGGAATTATTGAGTATTTTTTACTTTTTGTGGAAAAGAGATGATATCATAGTGACAAACTTTAGGAAAACACAAATTTTATTGGGAATTACTTGTTAAATTATGAATCAAAGATTTTATTGCAATCATAAGATAATCTACACATACTATATTTTTTTTTATATAAATATTTTCTGTATAATTTCTGCATATCTTTTGTATAGTTTTCTTCTTTATAAATAAAATTCGAGTGTTCGGATTTTTGTGACTATTTTTGTGCTAAACGGCTGGACCGATTTTGATGAAATTTTTTTGTTGTACTTATGTAGTCACCTAGATGGTTCTTAGCAATAGTTGGATCCATTAGAAGGCGCTGTTGTCGAAATTTAGACAGTTTCTTACCAATCTTTTATTTAGCGCAAGCTATTCTATGCCAATTTTAATAAATTTTTTGACGTTGCAATCGACGAGGGCCGTGTTCTAGGATACTTATTATTTATATACTTACTATTATTAACCTAATATTTATAAATATATATTTATATGCTGGATACACGCTATCCTAAAAAATTTACGTCATCTGTTATTTAATAGTATTTGAACAACCTGAGCAACAGCAATGCGTGGGGGTTACAGTTTTATTATTATATATTTTATACATACCTATATTTTCTGCATATGTTTTGTACACTTTTTATATTTTTTGGAAACTCAAATGCATTTTTATATTCCCTCCAAATATTTCTTTAGATTTTTTTGGAGATATTTGAATTATAAAGCTAACTTATTCTCCACTTTCCGCTGATTCTCAAATACAGATTCTAAATAAAAAAATCTTGCAAATTATGAAGAACCTTCTTCCTTCTAGCGCTTGTCAAAAATCATTGTCGATATCATATTATACAGTATAAAGTGAATTGAGAAAAGCATATATGTATACTAAATACAATAGGTATAATTTTATACTCTTTGATTTGTGTTTCTTATTCTTAACAATCTGGATGGATTTAGGTTTTAGGCTCAATCCCAAACGTTGATGAATCAACGAAATAAAACGTAATTAAATCAGTTTGATTTAATTTGATTTGGTTTAGTATTTATTGCAAAATATTATAATTTGATTTAATAACCATACATATGTAAAGAATACATAATTTAATTGATCTCAACAAACATCCAACAACTGATTTATGTTCATATTATTGTTATTATTTTTGCATTATACCTACTTAGTATTTATCGTTATTATTCTTTGCTCATAAGTTTCTTATACAATGCACCACCGCTTTGATAAAGTAAAAATATCAGATAAAATCCTTGACGTTAAGATGCTTAGAAGAATCAACATCAACTAATGATAAATTAAAATGTCTTTCTCCTTAGATATCTTCATTCATTTATTTATGGGGTGATGACGTGGTTCAGTTTGCAGTTGATTATGATTATTAAGACGAATGTGGTAATAATGATGAGAATAAGAATAGAATAGATGATTATGATGTTTTTAGTGAATAGTAATACTGAAGCTAAGAACAATCCAAACCAAACATTGCAAAGGATTGTAGGTCATAAAGCTTCTACCAACAATCAAAAGTAGTACTGAATTAACTCAGCACTTTATCTACAATTATAAGTACTTTGCTAATATTAACTTGTTCATTCATTGATGTGATATAATGCGATGTGATGTTATTATTATTGAAGATATAATACCTTAAGCTTAAGTTCAAATCATAATTTGCAATTTTCTATTTGTTTTTCTCATTTATTTTTTTTTTTTATTTTTTAAAGGATCAAAGAAGAGAATTCAATTTTTGAACTACTTGTTTTAGCCTTCAGTACTCATGCTATCGTCATAGATTTCAAGGTTCAGATGAAAATTCAAATCTTTACTTTCAGTGCGTAAAGAGACCTTAAAGTACTTAGTAAGCAGAATTTGTTATCTCTCTTACTATATGACTTAAGACTTATAAGTTTGTTCAATTGAACTTACAACAATCTCTTTCATCACTTTTCGATTGATTTCCCATTGAGACAAGAAGTACTCCAGTTTTTTTTTTTTTTTTCTTAGTATTTTTTCTCAATTTGCTAGCGAAAAAAAGAAAATCACTGATAACTAAGCCATTCATCATTCAAAAGGGAAATGCATTGTAAACTTCTTTCAATTTGAAATGCTAATACACAAATTGGTTAAAAATTTCACATGGTCTTACTTAATATTCTTAAAATACCTTTAATGATCACTCACCACTTCAAAGTTTGTTCTTTCAGAAATACTAAATCCAAAAATAAAATAAATCATACAAACACACACACACACATACACACACACACACACACACACACTTTTTATAAGGACTGGGGAAGATGAGAACAAAAGAACTGAATAAGTTTAAGTTAAAAATATATTGTTCAAGTTTTCTTTTTCTTTTTGGTATTTTATCTAATACCCTACACATTTCAAAACTAAGAACAAGTCATTTGAATTGAGTCATTCACTTAGTTCTATCGCCCCCCGCCCCTTCTATAAATACCCAATGAACAGATGTTCATTTAATCATCTTAGAACCACGAGTATGTTACTTGCTTCAAAGTCAATACAAATCATCTTATAACAATTGCTCACCATTTCTATACAAATTGATAATTTTGAATTTAACATAAATAGAGAAAAGTTTCTGAACTTTCTATCTTTCGTCCAAGTTCAATATTTCCCCCGTCTGTGAATATAATAATATTCACTTATTTTCCTTTTCTTTGCAAATTGTCCTTTTCACTGAGAATTGTGTGTTTGCCTCATTTCTTGTATCTCATCTACTATGCTGCTGCCTTTCCTTATTTTATCGTTTTGACTTGTCTATTTTTAAGTTCATTTGTTGTAACATTTTTTAACGCTCATTTCCTGTGTCTAGGAGTGCTTTTTTATTTTTTGTTTGATCCTTTGTTTCCTTACTGTTGACCAAGTTGTGCATACTTTATAAGTATTTCATCAGAGAGTGAATATCTTAAGTAAATACTTCAAGTTCTTATTTTATTTATTTATTATTTTTTTTTTTAACAAAGTTTTACGTTTCTTTGTTCTTTTGTTTTTTGTGTTTTGACTGTGAAAAGTCATCGGCGATACCCGTAAAATTATAAACAAAACTTTTTCCTTTATTTTCTTTTTTATTTAAAAATAAAAAATTAAAAATTCCTTTTTTTGAACTTTTTTCTTTTCTGTTTACATATTTCCAACTTTAGGATGTTCGAGGGTTTCACAAGTTTCTGTCTCAAGTATAAGGTATTGCCTTTGATTTGTTTATATATGCATGTATATATGTACTTCACATTATTACTACAGCATATGATTAGATTTATATGGGAAGCAACATGATATAAGCACAATCCATTGATGATAATGTAGCCAATCCTATACAGACCATCCTTAACACTGCACATCTCTCTAGACACTGAGACTAGGACTAAGACTAGCGACGAAAACCAGGTATCTGAAAGTCATACCTTGAGCCACTGAACCACGCCGAAATGTCCTCTGCTTCCCAGGAACTCTGATATTACTGTCGTATACTATAGTAAGAGGAAAGATAATGACAACAGTTCTAACACAAAAAAACTATTACACCATTGGACTATTGGCTCATTGAATGGTGTTTTTCAAAAGAAAGAAACCAAAATCTCCCATTTGCATTTGTCTAGCAAACTTGCTACTATTTAATATTATCTAATAGATAAATCTATGTAAGATAAATCTTATGCCTACACTTGTAACTTCAAAGGTCGGGCAACTGAACAAGAAATGTACAGTTAAATGTTTAGTGCCATATAAGTTAAAGAGTGATCTGGAAGTATTCGTTGAATTATATCAACTTCAATGAATCAAAGATTGGTCAAAGCAATTCATTTATAAATTCCCAATCCTTAAACAATGCATGAATAGTTAAATGAATTTTATGAATGTTCCCGAAAATGGAACATTGGAGTTAAAGAACTAGCCATGCAGGCTACCATCATGGCTCTGGATCTGTCATTCCCCATCACCATCATCTAAAGTATATACGCATGTGATGCATTGGCAGATTTTTACCAAGGCCAATAGCACTGAACTCTTCATTCTCATCTAGGAATTAGATCATTTTAATATTGCAAGAGTAACGGATAAGTGCGTCTACACTACTAGTAATGCTAGGATAGGGACACGGTTAATGACGAAAGTCCAAATAACATAACGTTCTTTAATGATCTGTCTGTTTGACAGTCTATTTGTGGTCAAGTTCACTTTCACAGTGAACACTTTACCCTATCCTTCTTAGCGTTTTCCCTGAGCTGTAGGCCTCTGTTACTATTGCTCATAAACATATAACTAGGCTATCAATTATCATTCTAGTTTCTAAAAAAATAAATAAATTAAAGGAAAAAAACATAATTTATTTATAAGAAACTTATTTTTTTTTTTTTTTTTTTTTGTTTTTCTTAAATAATTGAAACATGTATCAACTACGATCTATTAAATATTGTTTTAAGGACTATGGTAGTTTACGGGAATTGCATTTTATTTGTAATTCGTTTGGGTGCAGCTTTTTAAACGCCTCTAAATAATCGTCCTGGTTAGTGATTCTCAAAGCGGTTTTGGGTGGAAGTGAATTCTGTCATTGTTTCGGCTGCTGCGAAAATTTATTTTCTTTTAAAGAATTCTCGGGACGCAGAAGTTGTTTGGTATGTTGAATTCCTGGCGTCGCAGATAGCATAAGCAATTAAGCAATGGTTGTATATATTTTCCATATTAGGCATTTGTCCCAAGTAATTCACAGCTATGGACTCTGGTATCACCAGACCCCCAAACATTACCGCCGCAGGTGTAGATTTTCTGCTGAAGATAAAGTAACAAATTTGTGATGTACTTGATTTGATACTTCAACTTGTGAACCACACTTTCATGTATAACTTATAGTTATACTAAAGTATGTATCATACACTAATGGACAATTTCGTAAGTGCACTATGCATTCTTTGAAAGTCTTCCGAATCTTTTAACAGATTTGTCAATTGTAATATAATTAATTGTTTGTTTTCTCAATATAAATAGTTATTTCATTTCCAAGGCATTTAAGTCATGACTTCAAGATGCACTTATTATTTTGTCCATGAGTGTATGTTATATACTATAGCATGAATAAAATCAGTGAAATGTATAAGGAAAATGTGAAACTGAATTTTGAATAATGAATAAATACAATGAAATTGGAATAATCAGATTATAATTATTATAATAATACTTGTTGTGGTGATTATCATTTTAATTAAACATTTTTGATACAAAAATTGTTTCATTTATTATGAGGAAAATAAACGAATTTTTTCATTTTAAATTTTTCTCTTTATACCCTTCATTTCAGTCTGTTATTTATTATGCATGCATAGAATCAAATATTTGAGACCTCAAGACTAAAGTAAACTGTATTACAAGTGAAATTTATGCATTCATTTAAAAGTCCGGAGATCTAATTTTTAGGTTTTTATAGTAAAGATGAACCACAAACCCAAACTACTCTGTTAGCTATGAAAGCAAAGTAAAGTCTCTTATGATTTATTGAACATCTAAATAATTTTACTTATAGTCACTATACTACATAGAGTGATCATTATAAATAACTAATCAAATGTATTCTAATCTAATTATGTGATGAGTTAAATTGTGATTCTTATCACAATGGAAATCAAAACATTATAATTTATGCATTTATTCAGCGTAAAATATTTGCGTGCATACAAAATACTGTATGTTGATCCCACGAACAATAATAAATTTTATGCAAATGATAAACATGACAACATTTTAATTGTATGTATTGTAGATACCCTTCACACAAACAGGACAAAACTCATTTTCATTGCAAATGCATACATTGAATAAAATAAAGACTGTCAGAGGAGTCACATTAACTTAAACATTAAAAGAAAAATTCATATGACTACTAGGAGCGATCTACAGTAGATCTTATCATATTGAATGTAAGAGAAGACAATTCATTTTGTAGCTATTATAACTGGCTATGAGAACAACTGTATAAGCTAATGGCAGGCAAATAGTTTCCTTAAATGAGGCAAGAGATTTCCCCATAGATAAATTCTAATCAACTCTATGTAGACTGTCATATACTTGAAATTATCGATTCTGGGAACTGGAAGTTGATCCAATCAATCCATATTCTTTCAGAATAGTCTTTTGCAATAAGCTGTGAAAGAGTCTCTGTTGAAAGCTTTGAACTTCTAAGGTCAACTACGTATGAGCAATCATGGCCAATAATATTTAGATCTGACAATTAGATTCCTTCCTTAATTGATAGACTTGATTCTATGGCAACTAATTTATCATCTATACTTCTTATTTATTTATTTTACAAACATCATGAATAAATACATACATAATACCTTTGGCTCGCTATGGATGAAAGGAATTAAGTATGAAATAAAATGCAGGCAATATCACACAACACGAATAACTAATAACCACAGCCACATTAATTATGATTTCATTAAATTATGCAGAAAAATATGCATCTTTTTCCACAATTTGTTTTAATTTTTTTATGAATAAATAATTTATTAGAAAAAATAACGAAATAACAAAATATAAAAAATTTTTAGTAAATAGGAAAGAAGGAAAATAATAAAAATAATTTATAATAAACTAATTCAGAAATCACTTTGCCCGGTGAAGGCAAATGAAGCCAATTGAACTTAACATTAATTAAATAGAAAATGATAATTGACCGTATGTATTATGAAATAGCAACCAATAATCATGGTGACATATTAAATATATTTGCAATTACTATGACTTTGACAATGACCATGACCATATCCATAACTTCTAGGTTTGCCAGTTCCATGATATTTCCGTATATTTATAACGGCTTTACAACTCTGCGTCTGTTTTACTACTTCTCTTGCGGTCAAGGTGAAAACTTAAAAATGTTGAACACATATGTATGTGATATTTGTCACATCGTATCATAGGAACAATGTGACTGCGGTTGACAGACACCAAGTTCTACCAACCGTAGGCCTAATTGACAGAAAACACACGCACAAAGGCACAAACAAAACACTTTGCACTGGCCCGATGAAGCTTTAAAGCAACTATACAATCTACATATGTACATACATAAGTACATGCATATGCTTGTATGTATGAATATAGTCTGACTAACCATCCGAATTGGTGAATGTCAAATGAAATCCTGCTGCCAGTGAGTTATTGCATTTGTTGAATCGTCAGTGTCATTTTCGTTTTTGCAACCACAATTTGTCACATGAAGGCACACAAGAGGATTTGAGACAAGCAAATACATTACGAAGTAAACCGAGTGAATGATGCTGATAGCTGAAGGCCCCCAATTTTACCCATTCCACAATAAAGATTTCGAAAGTGAGGTAAAGGCAAAGTTCTCAAGGCAATTTTCAATTCGCAATTCACTTTTCACACTTCTTCGTAATGCGTTGCACAATTTGCATCCACCGTATTTCGAATTTTTATGTTAAATGGAATGTGGACTATTGAAGTCAATTTATTTTGGTGGGAAGCAACATGAGTTTTTCTTGGTATTGCAACATATGCAATGTGTGCCCCAAAAGTATCAGACTAGCGCCAGAATACTAAGAATTCTTTCCAAATGTATTTCATGTTTGAAATGCGTTTCTTAGTCAATTGAGATACCATGAGCCAAGGGTATAGAAGAATTTATGCTGCTATCATATTAGTAAGATACTTTTACGACCTACCCCATACTCACACATCAAGCGCCAGTATTTATACTTATAATGCCAATGGCGATGATTGTGATGATGATGATGATGATGATGATGATGATGGTAGCAAAAACTCATTCACAAATGAAAATTGCTATAATAATTCTTCCCAACAAATAAAAATTCTGTGAAATTGTTGCTTGTCTGACTGATTGAATGATTGAATGTATGAACAATTTATTGAATAAATGAATGAATGGATGAGTAAGTGAGCGATTCGAATTAATGAAACCCATTTAGGATGTCAAGAAACTACTCAAAATGCATTGAAAATACAAAAATAAAGTAAACATTATTCAATGACTTGATAAATCATAATCATGAAACGCATAGTAGCATACCATACACAATAATACTTACATGGTATATGCATGTATGTATGTATTCTTTTAGCAACCCAGACCACCCCAAGCAAACATTACTCAACTTTCTTTTAGTATACATAATAATTTGAAACTAAAAAGATATTCGTTGGAAATCACTTTTCAATGATTAATAGTGATTCTGAGAAAATTTTTAATGCGAATAATGGAAAGAAAATAAAATCGTTTATAACCCATTAAATATGAATATGATAGTTTTTTAAGAATTTCCAAAAATATTTATATTTCAATAGTACAAAGTGTCCAGAAAGCAAAATTTCTCAGTACTCGTATACGTTGACAAAAAACCTAAGATACAAAAGTCATTTCTGCTGTGATATTCTGCATTGAATGAGTTAATGTCCTTGGCTTATTTTCTTATACTATCTCTTTAAAAAATCCACATAAGAAATAGTCCAGAGGACACAGATCTGGACTGTGTAGTGGCCAGTTAATATTAACTCTTTACAAAATCAGCTTATTGGGAAAAAACTTTTTTGTGGCTTCATTTGCATCATTTTATATGCGATAAGATGCGTCATTGTGTTGAAACCATGTTCTTGTATTGAATCCAAGGAACTGTTACAAACGTGTTACTAAATTTAAATCACAATATCACTGTTAGTACTTGATATGTACGATCTTCAAAAAAAAAAAATAAATCACGCCAGATAACCATTTGGCCATGAAACGGACACTGATATTGCCGCTTGAGGTTATCCGTCGACAATTTTCTTTGTCCCTGAATAATATGTTCCTAAAAATATCAAACCGCACAGCCGATGTATGTAAGTTTAATGATTGACTTCTCTTATAAACAAACAATGTTTGATATTCACTTGTAGATTGTCGTTTGACCATTTCTTCATGCGAGCGACCAGTATATTTAATTGTAACGACAATGTAAACAATTTAATCCAATTCCAAATGATATTCCTATGAGGCGGTGTTCGGACCGCATAATGAGCACAAAACAAACGACGCAAGTCTTACAGTTGTTATTTTGGAAGGATGTGTTATGATGGGTCTCACTCTCATTCAGAACGTGTTTGTGCTATTAGATGTCATCACTTTCCTTGTAGATAATGCAATTACCGTAGAATAAAAAGAACTACTAAGCTTAATTTAAAGGTAACCAAGTCTAGAATGATCACTTAAAGAACCTTTGCGAATCATCCAAAAATTTACTATTATATACTATTGGGATTTTTGAATCATAATTTCCCAGTATGAAAAGTCACTTACCAAAGCCTATGTCATGTCAATCTTCAACAGACTTTAAAAAAAAAAAACACAAGCGCTAAGCTTTGAACAATGTTTGGATCTGATCTAATTTTCAATCACATGGCTATCAGAATGTATAACTTATTTCTGAAAAACATAAAAGTTATCTTTTGGATAATTTGAAGGGCTTAACTTTCTATGTTTAAAAAAAGACAATTTGCTCTCCTGAATTTATCAAAATTCCTGGGTTTTTTTTCCCCTAAATGGAAGAAAATAATTAAAATTAGAGGTGAAAACGAATCTGATCCCGTAAACTAGAAAACCTTTCATACCAAATTAGTTTCTAATCAATATCTTAATGATTTACCCAAAATTTGGGGGGGGGGGGGGCAAATTTATTAACTTATTGATATTTGAAAAAATTCATAAACATAAATAGAAAATTTCTTCCAATTTTATCGTTTTACTAATTTATATCCTTTAACTAGTATTTGTTTTAATTTTATACCCACAGATCACGCGATGAATTCAGTACTCAAAGGGTCTATAAGAAAACTTCACCCAATTGTGTGCTTACCTTGTATTTACCTACACGTGAGATTACCCTTAATGGCACAAATCCATCCGTGTTGCGTGGCATCGTCTATGTCGATCCGAAGGCTATACAAGGTTATCGTGTCTACGCCCAATTGACGTTGACTTTTCGGTAAGAAAAATAACACACAAATATTTATTTTACTCAACTCATCAAACTCAACTAAAAATACACTTCATTTCACATCACTTCGCTTCACTTCAATTCACTTCAATTCACTGTAGCATGGTTAAGTGATGGCTTAATGCGATCTAACTGAAATCGTATTTCACATTAACAATACAATTTATATGTTTGTTTGTACATATATGAGTTAAAAGTTAAACCGATTTAAGCAAAATGGCGTAAATGAAACATATACTTAATGAAGAAAATAGTTCAAATTTAATTTTGTTTAAAGTTGGTATATTGATTCTAAGCAATTCTCTTTTCATTTTGAACACAATATTATTGACACAAGTTGTATTGGCTTTCTCGAAAATGTGTCCATATATACGCTTAAAATTAAAACGACTTAAGCTAAATCGCTGAAGGCCTCACATAAACAGCGCACAGAAATGAAAAATTCATACATATGTATATGTTCAAAGTTAAACCAATTTAATATTACTCGCATTTAGCCATCACATAAACAGTTTAGTAAACAGAAATGTAATAAATACAAATATTTAGTAGTACATATGCAACTAATGGATTTGATAATTCATAAATTGATGGAATGGAACTTAGATACGCTGTTCTTTCTATAAGTTCAATGAGTTGAATAAAAATAAGAAATGTATTATACTTAAAAGAAAATCATCGAACCAATGAGTTTACAGGAATGCCAGCGATGTTACTACATTGATGAAAATTGGAAAGAATACTTTTCTATTCTTTGTCTTGTTCGTTTTATTATGATTTTAGGAAAAATTTCACAATTTAAATTTTAGTTTATTCATTCATAATGATAAGATTTTGATGCTCGTACTATTCTCTTTTAGTTATGGACGGGAAGATGAGGAAGTCATGGGTTTACGCTTTTGCAATGAGGCCATAATGTCACTCCATCAAGTTTGGCCGCGAAATGAGGAACCATCACCTGATAACTTGAGTCCCTTGCAGGTAATTGATATACAAATGTGAAAGTAATGAATTGTATTCTTTTGATTTTGTAAATTTTGCATATTTCAATTGTTTAATTAATTTTGTCATTTAGTATATATATATTTTTTTTTTTTTCCCCTTAATTTAGGTAAACATTTTATTTTTATTTTTTCCCCCCAAATGTAGAAGGGGAAAAGTATATAAGATTAAGAATATTTTTTTAAATTGATTCAAGTCTAGTCTCAGTCTCAGGCAGTACTTGTATCATCATAAGCATAGATTTAATATGTTGAAGGCAAATTCATTTAGACTTGAACAGGATAAGGACAAGTTGTATCTTGAAATCTATATGTTGTATTAGGACATGTATTAAAAAAAAAATATTGAAAATTTACTTGATTTCAATTGAATTCAGATATATATATATGTACGTATATTCTTTTACTGTTAAAGTAATGTTTGTGGAAAGCAATTGTAGCCTTTTTAATATGAATATTGTTCTTTTTAAATGTCCATGATTAAAAAGAAATATGATATACAAGGTGTGTGTCAAAAGTTTCCGAACTTTTCAAAAAGAAAAAAAACTACAAAATAGTTTGGAATGA
>JBANCV010001601.1:0-13711 GCA_037040105.1 Amiota albilabris
TTAAAGTGACTGGATCACAGGTCTTACGGTTTAGTGTAAAAGTGACGTGCTTACATTTTTGCTCGTTAACTTTAATCATCCAGTTAGATAACCACTCTTGAGTTATTATAAGGTGATTAACCAGGTCTGATGAAGCTTTGTCTGGGTAGCGATTTCGGCTGACTATAGCTGTGTCAACGACGAACGTTGAGGTGCTCGAATTTATTGGTATATCTGCAATATATAATATATATAAAATTGGACCAAGAACACTGCCTTGCGGAAAGCCAGCATTAATATTATATTCGTTTGTTGTATAATTCTTATGTCTCACTACAAAAACTCGATTCAAAATATAAGACTGAGAATTTTGTGTGAGTTGTGGGGAAGCAGACATGCCAGACTCGATCGAAAGCTTGAGCTACATCAAGAAATACTTCTGAGCAATATTCTCGTAGCTCAAATGCTGTTCTTATTAGGGCAGTAATTCTGTTGACTTGTTTAATTATGCCATGCTTTGCTCGAAACCCAAACTGATGAGCCGGGAATATGTCTTTGGATTGTAGATGGTGATTAAGTTTAATTGAAATTATCTTTTCAAACAATTTCGCAATGCATGGAATAATTGAATAATTTTTTTTTTATTTCCCAAGTACTGGTTTTTAGAGGATTCGTACGGTACGGTTCGCTTAGCTGATAGGGAAGCACAAAATTGTTTGTAGGCTTATTAGGTTGGAATACAGTTCTCAAATGTTCAGCGAATACTTTGGCTTTTTGTTCATCTGAGCTTGCCCAACCCCCGGATTGGTCTCTAATAGGTAAATCCAGTTCTACGGGAGTTTTTAGTGCATTTTGGGCTTTCCATAGTGGCAATTTGGTACATGTAGGAGATAGATTTTCAATATATCTCCTTTGTTCATCAACTATTTCACTACTGAGTGCTTTCTTTAAGTTTTTAGTTGCAATTTTCAGCCTTTCTTTAGCAGCTTGGGATCTGGACTGTTGCCAATCACGTCTGAAACGTCTTTTGGTGTCAACAAGTTCTTCGATATCCTTATTTGGGATATAGTTTCTGCTATAATGAGATAAAAAGTTCTTGGGAGTTGATAAAGAAGCTGCAGCAACTAGTATTGAGTTTATTTGAGATACTGATTTGCCAATATCACTTTCAGAATTGATCGTAGGCGTGATGTCAATGTGAGAACTTATATATTTATTATAATTCAGCCAATTTGTCATGTTATATAAATCTATGTGGACGATCCTCAGCTATTGGGTAATCACGTAATACAAAATAAACTGGGGAGTGATTAGATGATAGTTCGTTAAAAGTAGTTGAAGATATTATGTTTCTTGGTATGTTCTTAGTGATGGCGAAATCTATTAGATCAGGAATTTTCCTTGGATCAGCTGGCCAGTATGTAGGCCTACCCGGAGAGACGAAGTCAAGCTTATTTCTTGAGTTTACAAGAGTATTGTAAAGTTGCCGACCTTTGGGATTTACTAATCGAGAACCCCAATAAGTATGTTTTGCATTGAAGTCCCCTGCGGCAAGTAATCTTTCACCAAGGCTATCAAAGACTTTAATAAAAGTAGTTTCAGATATAGAAAATCGAGGTGGGCAGTAAACGGCTGACAATGTGAAGTTTCCATGGATCCCCCGTATTCGAATCTACATTGCTTGTATGTACCTCCATGAGGTTTTCCATCAGGGTGATTTGTCGAACAGATTGCGTAGCTCGGTATAAAAAATTTATTTTTATTCGTGAGATGTGATTAATAAATTAGGATCACATCAACTTTTTTGTCATCTAGATATTTAACAAGTGCTGCGAAACGCCATTTGCGTTCTGTTTAACAAACATATTGAGCTATAGGAGAAGGTCTGGTCCGGAGGTTTGTTGCCATTCGGTATCAGCACAAGTCTCTGTCGTGCTGCATTCAATAAACCACAAAAAAGTCTGTATTTCGTTGTATGGAGTACTTAAGCACACTGTTGGGGATACCGTCCAGGCCTGGGGTTTTGTCATTTCCCTTTTTTAATTCGCCTGCTGTGACGGAAGCAAATGATTCTAAAGTGTTTACGTGGTTCCGGTGATGAAGCTCGTGTTGTGAAAAGAGATTTCGCACAAAGTTGAGCATCATCTCGGGACACACTGGTGCTTGGGCGGGTGTTCCTTCCAGGCGCTTTTCCACCAGCTTATATGCACCTCTCCATGGGTGCTATTGAGATCGCCGCATATACTCTGGAAGTGTGCACTTTTGCTCCTCTGGATGGCTTTCCGTAACTCGGAACGTTTATCCTTAAGAAGTTTTCTCGTCCTCTTGACCTTTGAGCTCGTCTTCGGGAACTGAGGCCATCCCTTCTTAGCTGCGCTATTTCCTCATTCCAGCAATAGGTTGATATACGCCGGTTGTTGTTGGATTTTCTGGGCATCGAAGCATCGCATGCATCAGTCAGAGCTTTCGTAAGGCCAATAGCTTGCTGCTGTGCAGCTCCTTGCATGCAAACGCCCTCATGTAGTTTAACACAGTTCTATCCAGTTGGTATATTTTCCAACCCTTTTTATGCACTTTGAGGTTGAGTCCCCTGACTCGTTTGTGATGTGCGTGTAGGTGTTGTCAAACTGAGGTAGACGGTACGGTTCGCACATGACTACGATGTCTGTGGGATGATCGTTGCGTACGCATCGTTTCGAATACATCCTCTGGACTAGTTACTTTCCCATAGCAACCGGACGTATGCGCTGTCGTCCCTCCGTGTCTTTTCCCTTCGCCTCTTTCCGGGAATTCCGTCGCACTTCCTTCCCCTCATTATCAGGTTTAGATTTTCCTGATACCGGGGGTTATGAGTTGGGTGAGTGCGGATGGCGCATGGAGCTCGCGGCTTTGAATTGCGTTTGGTAGAACCAGATGATTCTTTGGTTCCTGTTCACTACTTCATTTTACTTTTCAACCAACCAACCAAGTATCTTAAAGGATAACACACTAATGTTACTCAGATTCTTATTGTTCAATAAAAATGATTGCCGATACCATAAATTTGAAAATTCCGTCAATTACAAAAGTATTGTAAC
The DNA here is from genome assembly GCA_037040105.1 of Amiota albilabris. Classification (NCBI taxonomy): domain Eukaryota; kingdom Metazoa; phylum Arthropoda; class Insecta; order Diptera; family Drosophilidae; genus Amiota; species Amiota albilabris. Next base: position 3,057 of record JBANCV010001601.1, read on the forward strand.
AAGTAACTTTATTCATTAACAATTAAGTAATTGTTGCTACACCTCAAAAGTGTGTTTCTTTGCGAAACTATGAGTCAAAGTCAGAAAATTGAAAATTGTTTTGTCGTCAAAATCCCTTCATTGTATTGTAGAACAGAACTTTCCACCACTGTTTAATCAGAAAGTGAATTGCTAAATAAAAGAAAGAGAAAATGAAATGAGGATATATGATGAAATTTTTCATTCTCTCATTTCTTTTTGTTCATTTTTTGAATATAGTAATAAGTTACGTACTAAATTCTCTACAATTTTAATGCATTTGATATAACGAGTAATAACCATAATAAAACTAATTTTACCAGTTGATTTACGTTATCTGTTACTGTATGTACAGTACATGTTTCTTTAATGGTAATTGAGCCCAAGAAATTGGTAGGCATACATACAAGCTGACATCTGAATTTCTAAATGGTGTTTTTTTTAGTGTTACACAAATTTAAATTAAAATAATACAAAGAAAAATATTTTTAATATCAATTAAACTGGCTTTATTGGATAGATAATTTTATGATATTAATGCTTAAATATGATTTCGGTCATGTGGATGCCACGGCTGGCACGTACAAGGCGCAATCTGGGAGCTCAATTTTCACACACTTTTCGCAGCATTTGCGGCCGTATTTCGCCAATAACTCTTCGAATGTTGATTTCTATGTGTTCAATTGTCTCTGGTTTATCGGCGTAGGCAAGTGACTTAACATAACCCCAAAGAAAATACTTAATCCAATGGGGTGAAATTACACGATCTCGGTATTGGATTAATAGGACCATTACGTGAAATTATTCATTCATCAAAAGTTTCTTTGAGTAAATCAATTGTAGCATACACTTTGTGGCATATGGCTCCATCCTGCTGTTAAATTGATGCCTGCTAATTGAGGAATGAAAAAAACTTCTAATCTTGTCTCTGTATCGCTCACCGTTGGCAGTAACATTCTGGCCAATGTTTTTGAAGTCAGATGGACCAATAACTCTGCCGGCCATTGAATTGCACTGAACAGTAATTTTCAGTGGATGTAACGGTGTTTCGACTAGAGCAATTTTGTGTATTTATGTACCCATTCAACCAAAAATGAGTTTCATCTCTCAACAAAATTTTGTATGGAAAGTCAAGAGCACCTCATTGGCCGAATTGGTGGCTCATGCAATGATCGTTTGGCTTTAATTCCTGCATAAGTTGAATCCTCAAAGCTTTAAAGCCGAGATGCTTTCGTAAAATATTCCATAAAGTAGATGGACACAACCCCATTTGCTGAGAACGGCGAACGTGTAGCGAAAACGATCCATAGTTATTCGAATTAGACCCTCTGATGGATGATTATGATTACCATAAAATGGACGAAGTGCACGAAAAATTTGATGAACAGAAACATTAGGTTGATAAGAAATTTCAACAATTTGCATATCCATAACGAAAGGCCAAACCAAACTAAACAATAAGCAACAATCAGTTGTTCCATCGGTCGTCAAATAAAGCAATGCTGCCAACTTAAAGTTGTTGTTATTATAAGTTTATCATGAAGTTTGTAAAGCACAGAAGGAGACATCGGAAATCACATAAAGTATATAAATTGTAAGATCTGTGTGACGAGACGACTTGATCTAGCCCTGACCACATGTCTGTCTGTATGTAAGCAAACTAGTCCCTCAGTTTTTTCGCTGAAATTGTGCATGAAGCCTTATCCCATACAAACAACGAATCCAAATTCATATTCTTTTTAAGAAAAAGTTTTGTTTTTGTCCTATCAACTTTCAAAGTTTGGACACTATAGATGTCTGATACATATTTACATAACAAGGTAAATTTCAAGACCACGGCATAGTCGAAAATACTCTACTTTATGGTTTGGACATGTTGTAAGATACATACAAATAAAAACCACATTCAACACCATATAAAATTTGACAATTTTTTTTTACTATTATTATTTTTCTTTTACGCCGACTAAGTATTTTAATCATTCATAATTATTATTTAAAAATCACACCTGTTCGTATCAAATAACAGAGCAAGACTTCAATTTACATTACGTTATGGAAAATTTAAAAGCTTTAACAGACAAGTTTGACCAACAGAACATTTGCACTCATCAATTAAAAAGTTAATGTTTGTTTCATCCCCATTGGTTCTGATTCCATAATCCTAGGTATTTTAAGAATCTTTGGCATTAGCTTAAAGTAACAACGTTACAAATTTTCTTTAGTACATAAATTACCAAGCATATGCCATGAACGTACCTTATGAAGATTCTATTTTATTTATTTATTGGTCGAATGCATTTTATACTTTGGTGATAATATCTCATTGATAGTGATTGGTGTTCCCATAAGTATTTTTCGCGCGCCTGAACCAAAATATGGTTTTGGTGGTGGTATTCTTCTTGGGTGTCGATTACTTTCAAAATTGGGGTTGAAATATTCTTTGCCTACAAAATTGTTAGATCTTTTTGGAACATTCATCCGATATTGTGAGCATTTGGTTTTGGTTATATTTGATTTGTTGGGTTGCTGCAACTTGGATGCCAAATTTCTTTTTTCACGAGTTGCATTTTTAACTTCTTTTGAACACAATTTTCTTGAGCCAATCTTACCTTTAATCAGCGGTATTTCTGATTTGATCGACTTCGATTTCACAACTTTCGTTAAACTCTCGTTTCGATTAAAACTTGTTTCTTTACCACCTTTAGATCTAAAATTTTTGTTTAAATTCTCCACTTGATTCGCATTTCTTTTCTTATTACCACCGTGTATAAAGCATTTCTTTAAACTCTCCTGTCGATAGTAACGTTTTTCCTTACCACCTCCATACCGTCTAGAGCTTTTGTTAAGCACTATAACTACATCATTATCAAATAGATCCTCTTCAATGAATTTCTTTTTCCCACAACAAAACATCTTTTACTCGTATATATTACGAATTTGGAAATATAAAATACTGTATTTTCGAGTAGATTGAATTTTCAAAACAAATAATAAAAATTCAGTTAAAGGAAAAGCAAATTTTACTTTATGATTTTATATCTTTTTACATTTTTTTTAGAATAGAAAGATAAAATCGTATTGGGTGAGAGTGGATAATTGGAATTATGGATTACAAAAGGTTTTTGTGTTTCCATACACAGAAATGAGCGGCTGTGTGTGCGCTTTTCTCTCACCCTCTCTCAAGAACAGAAATATATATGAAAACACTCTGTAGTTTCTATTGAGGCCATGGAACAATCCAAATTCATTCCTTAATGCAAAGCATGCCAATCGTATGGCACGTACATGCAAAAATATTGTGTCAAATGCGCAGGTAAGCATAAGTCGGTGGATTGGAAAAAACCTAAACAACAGCAACTAAAATGCTGCAATTGTGGCGAGGTTCACCCCGCTGGCTACAGAGGATGTGTGGTTGCCAAGGAGTTGCAAAAGATAAGTGACCAAAGAACCGGTATAAAGAATAGCAACACTCAAGTCAAAAGTTCGATTAGCAAATCTATGCAAAGTTATCCAAAAAACTCTGTTTGTTAATCTACATGTTACCGAAAAAAAACGGTTCCAACTCATATTGGCCCGATACACTCGCAAGAAATAAAAGGGAACGACCAATCGAAAGACACAAAAAGTGGTAGATACAATCAAGAAACAAAATGAATCTATGTTAGCGCTTGAAATAGGCTGCTTAATCTTGAAAAAAACCCTCCACCAAGCTAAATTAATACAAAAAATTTTTGGAAAATTATGCTATAGAATGCAGTACAGCAAAATGAGCTGGAAATCATAATCCATATAGAAAAAAAATCTATATCTATTTAATATTTGAAACCATATTATTAAGCAATCATATATTAGATTTAAAAAATTAAAAAACATACCACCCAAATAACTACACACGGAGTGATGCTGCTATTAGGATAAGAAGCCATATAAAACATTACGAAGAAGGTGGCATATCTATAAACGAATTCCAAGCCATAACTATTATGGTTGATGGAGATAAGAGTTCATCAGTCACTGCCTCCCAAGACATCAAATCAAATGTGATCGGTATATTGAGCTAATCAATAGCCACAAAACCGATTTACAATGGGCGGTAGTGATGTAAATACAAATCGATACATCGGAAAATATAGACATTTGATCCAAAAAATCGCTCTTAGTGATATTTTAGACGATCCGATGTATCGACAGGGACCATTTACACTAACTAATAAATATACTGATTGGGAATACTTTAAAAAAATTCTGATGGACGGTAAACACTACGTAGAAATATATATTATTTCCTTGTTAGATGAGGATGTATTGTGCTTGACAAATAACATACAACACGCAGCGTGGATCAATACACCAGGAAAAAGAACTATCACAATAGGGCACAAGTACATAAGAGAAATATTCCTTCTGCAGATAGCCAATCACGCCGGTGTTGTATCTTTTCCTTTTTTTTTTGTTTTTTTTTTTTCTTTTTTGCAGTAGCGAACTTATTGAATGACAGAAAGAGAGAAAAATATATAACAGGGATTTTTCCCTTTTTTATACTCTTCACGCAGAGAATATACGTAGTATTACCAGTCTCTCATGAAGTTTGTAACACATATGTATATTCTTGATCAGCGCGTCGTGACGAGTTGATCTAGCCCTGTCCGTGTGTCGTTCTGTATGTATGCAAACTAGCCCCTCATCTTCTTATTAGAAAACCTTTTTTGTTTTTGCCTTATCTGGAGCGTGAAGAGTATTACAACTTTGGCATACACAAAAATAATCTTCTTGCACGTTGTTTAAGCGAATAGTCACCTCTCGCATTCATAGTAGTTCTGCTCTAGGCGTTCCGCTAACTGAGTTTTAGCCGTTATAGGCCCGCACATAGTTATGCGTCATGCATCATGCATTCGTGTATGTGTGTTTTATGGAGAGTAATAGAAGCATGATCATGCACTCATTTCTTCTCAAGTTTCAAACAGTGCAGATATGCGGACGCCACAATGTCAATGACGGACGAAATATTCATCGCGATTGTAGCTGTGTGTTTGGAAAAGATAGAAGACGCAAACAAAAAGCAATGAAAGAAAAAAAAAAAGTGGATGAAAGGTTGTCACAAAAAAAGAAATGAATTTTGAATTTGTATTGCTGGTCTTTCACCAGTCTATTTCTATAATCTGTGCTTTTTATGTTCCATAGAGCCGGTAAATCGCGAAAACTTCAATAGAATCCAATATAGTTTTTTGCTTCATTTCAACATAAAACTTCTTCAACAGCCGTCGGCACAATTTTCTTTCCACTAGAACTCACGTCTGTTTACTTCAAATATTTCATGAAAGTGAGCACTTACCTATATTTATCTCTTTCATACGTATTTACCTTGTGAATGCATAAATGAGAGAGCATAGTCAAAGAGAAAACAATTATGGTCAAAGACAGAATTCAGTGAATAACATGCATGATGAAGTATGAAAAGCGTTTGGATATTTCGTCCTGCTTCATACGCGTCACACAAACATTCATATTTCACTAACACTATGATAATGCATGATGCTAGATGCATGACCGTGTGCGGGCTCTATTAGAGTTGTGCTGAATATTTTTGTTTCTCTACTTGCTAGGAAGTGAGGTTTAAGTCAGTTCTGTTCTGCACGTGACAGCGAACACCACTCTTTTTTGTGTTTTGATGCATATATGTATGTACATGTTTTATGGAGTTTAAAGTCCGTTTGTCTATATATGTTCTACTGATGTTCATATGGCATGTTCATAAATGTGCAAATAATTACAATTACTTAATAATAAAATACCTGCGGATTTTGTATACAGGTTATTTTATAAATGCTTCCCAATTATTTTAAATTATTCTGCCGGTGTACATTTTTGGACTTCCTTATAAATAAATTAATTGAAAATGCTGTTAAAAATTAATAAAAATTGTTTAAAAAATGATTTAAAAAAAAAAAAAAATGGACTCAATATCTCTTTTATTCACTGCGTAGTGGACAGTCAAAGTTGAAATTATGATTTTTTTTTTTGCCTGTTCGTAGACTTATGCAAATGGGTGTACATTGATAAAAAAAACGAAAGTCACATTGGAAGTAGCGTACAAATCGCAAAAACATTTTATTGTTTTTTTGACATTGCAAATAATTATGTGAATATGTGTACATTCCCATTGAAACAAGGTCGCAAAAAATCTCATTAGTTTCATTTTATACTTGCACTGCCCTCGCTGTCTCTATCATAGTGTGGCTGTTGGTTTGAGTGCGCTCTCTAGTTTGCATCGTCTACGCGTGCTGGTAGTTCAAACATGTTGTGTGTGTTCAGTTCCATTTAATTTTGTTTGTGTGTTTTTTGCAGTTTGCTTCTATGCTTGTTGGTATTGTTTTGCGATTGTTCTATTGGTTTGTCTGGTGATTACATTTTACGGTTTCTTTTGCTTGATTTTAACTGTTCAGAAGCAGGACTATTGTTCGTATTTTTAACATTTTTGTACTTGCGTGTGTGTATGTGTTGTAAGCGTAACTGTCACAGATTTGACCAATGACGCGATCGATGCATGCGTGGAAGCCTTGTTGTTGTTGCGATCATAGGATTGGGGTGTTAATAGTTGTTGCTGCGGTAACTGCATGCTATGACACGATCGATGCAGTTGTTGAGTACACTGTTGTTGTTCTTGATACTGTTGTAGCTGTTGATGTAACTGATGTGCTTTGTCTTGTGATTCTTGTTGTTGCTGAAAGAGTTGTTGCTGGTGTTGTATAATGAGGAGTTTACGGAGATGGGCACTAGAAGCTCCATGGTACTGTGCTTCTGGCGGTTATGTTGTTGGAGCACAGAGCAAGAGCAAGGACTTGCTTTGCGCTCAGATGATTTGGTTGATAAAAATGAAGATTCATTTTTGTTGGTGTGGCCAGAAGAGACGAACGAGAAATATGCAAGTTATAATTTAGTATAATAAAATATAAATTAGCATTTTGGTTGAGTTGAATCTTTTATGTATTGTCGTGCATACATATGTGTTAGGATTCGTCACTTGGGTCGTTTGTGTTAACAAATTGAATATATTATTTTATAAAAAATATATACGAGCATAGCGCGCAGACGTGCGTCGCTGGTGAGTGCTGGCTACCGCCTGAGGTTCGAAGCCACAGACCCCACGAAACCCGAGAGCTTCCAATGCCAATCGATCACAGAAAGAGCTTTCACACACTTGATCGAGAATCGATTATTTGCAATGTGATTACTTGCATACATTCAAAGCTAAAGGAACGAAGCTCTTAGTAGAACGTCTGGGAATACGTCTGATTTAAGAACTCAGGAGAATCAATGGCACCAGTTATAAGTTTATGGAAAAAAGTAATCCCTAGAGCTATCCTAATTTGTTACAAGAATGGAAGACTGATAAGAAGAAGCTTATCAGAGTAAGATGGCAAACGGGAATTAGGATTCAAATTTAAACCACGAAGGATAAAGGAATTGCTTCTGAACAGATTCAATTAGATCTTGATGTCTTTTATATTGCGGTAACCAAATACGAGAGTAATACGCAAGGAGTAGACGTACAAGAGTACAAATCTTTGTGGTCATTGAATTCAAAAGACCAACGTTTAATGAAACCAAAAACACACTTTGCTTTATTAACGATGGTGGAGATATGCTGATCAAAACACAACTTGGGATCAAAAAGACCTCCAAGATCGTTTAATGAGGAGACCCGGTCAAGATGAACGTTATTCATCGTGTAAATGCACAAATGTGGCTTACACCGATGATATATCATAGACTTATACTTAGAGGTATTAAGAAATAAAAGATTAGTTCAGCATCAAGTATGTTAAAGTTTCACATCATCAGCATAAATGATATCACGAGAATGTGAGATGGAGAGAGGAAGATCATTATAAAAAGGTTGAAAAGAAGTGGACCTAGATGACTACCATGAGAATCTCCGGAAGTTACGTGGACAATCTCCGAAATAGAATTCCTAAACATCACTTTTTGAGATCGATTTACCAAAAATGATTTAATCCAGCTTAGAAAAGTTAGAGGAAAGCTCATAAAATTCAATTGACATAAAAGAAGATTAACTGAATCAAAGCCCTTGGAAAATTCGGTATAAATTGCATCAGTCTGTCGCCTATTAACAAGCGAAGTAAATTCGAGGAGATTCATGGTTGTCGACATACTCTTCACAAAACCATGCTGAGATGGAAAAATAACGCACTTGCAGAAGTGTTGTATATTCGATATGAGGACCTTCTTAATCAACTTAGGCATAGCTGACAATATAATTTGAGATATTTATTCCCTTTTTTATGGAGTGGGATAGTGAAAAATTTCTTCGAAATAGGTTGAAATGACACAATGGGACACATGGGTGGAACGAAGTTCCTTTTTCTACAGTAATTAAATTAATAAAGTTTTGTTTTCTTTGTGTATTTTGTATTTCTATTTTAATATCATGTTTAAAAAAAAAAAAAATTACAATAAATAGCGAGAAATACGAGAAAATAAAATTGATTTGGAAAAACTGGATATCGAACCTATAACGCAATCTCTCACGTATGGATATTGTTTTGTATTGTTGTGAATATACTGCACCGACGCCTGAGCTTGCTCGGCCAACGACTACTATTAGTAGTCTTAGAAGCGAGAAAATGCTTTAAATTTTTGTATGGCGCACATAAAAATAAATATGTGTGCATTATACCGCACAGATAAAAATAAGAATAAACCATTCATACAAGCACAAATATTGGAATAATGCACGGACTCATACAAAAAAATAGCAATCATGCACACACACAATTACAAAAAAATCAAAAATGCACGCATATACTCACAAAAAAGTCACACAGCGTTACTATTTTTCGTTTCATACCTTCTTTTGCAATTTCAATAAGCCGCGTAAAAGAACTTCGTTCCAAAAGAGGCAACCAAACCGCTTTTTATTGTTGTTATTTTCCTGGGGGTCGTTCGGACTTAAATATAAACCTTCTATTTGAAACTGACTTTGGAAAGTTAATAGGCTTTAATGGTAATGTTGTGCTTGGAGGAGATTTTAATTGTAGACATCGGAGTATAGTCTTTCAAACTCTTGTGGAAATTCTCAAAACGAAATGTTGGTCTCAAGTAACTTATCCAACCATACTCACATCCCATCCATGTGTCACGGATGTACCCGTGACTTATTCGTATCCAACTGTCCGGACATTCTTTCGCACACTGCTGTCATTAATGATCTAAGGTTCGATCACCTCCCGGTCCAAAGTATTTTACATAGGAACCCCGTTGTTAAAAATTCAATCGGTACGATGGAAATAATGCAAACTGGGCTTTGGCACAAGAGTGATTAACCCATTGTTACCAACTAGTGACTCAATTCCAGTTCATACTTCAAATAACATTGATAATATGGTCTCTATTTTTACCAATGCAGAGTTAGAAGCGAAAGAACTTAGCATACCCAAGAAAATAATCAGTTTTTACCCTAAACTATTTCCCCGCTCTATAATTACCCTAATTAAATGTAGAAACCACCACAGTAGAATCTGGCAAAGATATAGGCATATGACCACCCTAGCAGTATTCAAGTGGCTAAGTCATCTCATGTCCAATAACATTTCTGAACTTCGAAATGAAGCTAGGAATAATCTATTATCTTCACTTGACGCAGTTCTCTCAACTTTTTGGAAACCAGCAAAAGTTTTCAAGAAGAAATATGTTGACATCCCGTCTCTATGTGATGGTACAATTCGTGTTTACACACCAGAACAGAAAGCGAGTATCTTAGCCCAAACATTTAGCCTTAACCACGCTACTGCTGACAATTTTAGTGATCCAGGAGAGATGTTAACAATTTATTTCTGTATTAATCTCTTCCCCTTCATTTCCTAGGAGTTCTTATTATGTAAACGTAGCAGATATAGCAGCGATCCTCAAAAACCTTAAACCAAAAAATCTCCTGGACTGGATGGGATTGATAACAAATGTCTTAAAGCTCTTCCTCGTATTGGTATGGTTTATATTACCAAAATAATTAACGAGTGTGTACGTGTTTGCTATTTTCCCAATCAGTGGAAAGTTTCCAAAGTTATACCGATAAGGATATCCAATAAACCGGTCGAACTGCCTTCTTCTTATCGCCCAATAAATTTTCTGTCATCAGTTAGCAAAATTCTTGAAAAAATTGTTAAATACAAATTAACCAAGTTTATTGAAGAAAGCGATTATCTCCCGCCGCAGCAGTTCGGTTTCGGTCGAGAGCACAACATTTTACACCTTTAATGATAATTAAAAAAATTGTCAAATCTAATTATGCAGACTCCAAGACTACTGGTATGGCTCTTTTAGATATTAAAGCAGCATTCCATTCCCTTTGACAGAAAGGGATAGTTTATTAAATGAATCTTTAAAACATTTCGCTGGAACTAATAGTTCAGACCCTTCTTACCGACTGTTCCTTCAGAATTCACAATGCGAATTCCCAGGCTTTACATATTGAACCTGGTTGCATATTCACATCAGATCTTCCATCCACAAGTGGTTGTACTACTTCAATCTTTGCGGATGATACCATGATCTTCTGCTCAGGAACTCGATCTACTGACATTGTAGACTCACTTCATAGAGTTTTTGCCATGCAA
>JBANCV010001603.1:0-13698 GCA_037040105.1 Amiota albilabris
TCGGGCAATTTTCGTCTTGAAGTCATTGTGCGTGTATTTAAATTGAAGTTGAAAGAATTAATTTCTGCATTTGTGGAAAAAAAGGTATTGGGAACAGGTTTGATTGCATTACAAATTACACGATTGAGTTTCAGAAAAGAGGCTTGCCACATGCTCATTTCTTGCAAGATAATGATACGATAAGTGATGCTATTGATATTAATAGAGCTGTTTCCATTGAATTGCCTGACCCATGTATGCATCATCTGTTGTATGTATAAACATACAATTCCGTTTGTATGACAGACGGTAAATGCACCGAAGATTTTCCAAAAATTTCTATGAATTCACCCGTGAATCTGTGAATGTGTATCCTCAGTATAGGAGAAGAGATAACGCCTTTAGTGCTGAAGTTAGGGGTGCAGCACTCGACAATCGGTATGTTGTACCTTACAATCCATACTTACTCGTCATATAAATGTTTGAGGTACGCACAACAGTAAAGTACATTTACAGGTATATTTGCAAGGGTTAGGATAGTGGCACTCTTTAATTAGGTAATAAATGCAGGAAGTTCAAGTCAAGTCGGTGAAGTTGAAAATTACCTAAGGGTCCGTTATGTTGGATCGACTGAAACAATGTGGCGCATATTTGAATTTCCTTTGCATCATCAATCTCATACAATTTTTGGTTTCATTTCTGCTGTAAATGTGCCGGTGAATGCCTAAGCAGTGTGGAAGGATTTTCAAAGAGGATTTATGTGAAGATGTTTTAAGGCCTTTTGATCAAAATGTTTCTTTCAATCTAAGGTTATTAGAAATTGAAGAGATATTAATTGATAATAATTTAACTTGTGATACACTTGGCTTGCAAAGTCTTACTATTTTACCTGGTGATCAATTTGATGTGATTGTACTGCTCGAGCAGCCGTTTTTGTTTGATGAAATCTGCAGATCTGCTAATATTAAATAATTTATAAGTTAACAATATGTATTTCTTACTGTTGAGATTTTGTGTACACATCAAGAGCCAAAGCTGCATTGATATTGATATGAGACTGAAAAGGAGAGAGAGCAGAGCGCAGAAATGTTACGAGACTTTATGAGTCTGTGGAATAATGCTTTGATTTGCTAATGAAATATATTGTGCTACTTCTTACTTACTTTCGAAGCGTTGCACAGACAAGATGTGCTTAAGTTGAAATAATTAAATATACATGAAAATCGAATAAAACTTTTTGTAGACGAGATCTTTTATGTTCATATATACGTAAGTGTAATTCTGGTAAATAAATAACAATACTTACAATATAATAATTTGTCGAGACAATAATTGAATTGACATCGATGCAACGTGCAAACGCCAAACCCAAAGTCTAGCAGCTTTTCTCTTCTTTCCAGTAAGATTGAATAGTAAAACCAAAGTAATAGCAATACATAATAATACAACGACAAAATCAACCCCATTTTGATGATGATGATGATGGTATAATTTTATCATTCACAAGTCTTTTTTTTTGATGATTGATTGTGGTCATTCTTTCAACTAATTGCACTTTTTAGGACCAAATCCAACCATCATCAATATCATTATGAACAGCAACATCAACTTTTGTATTAAGGATATGCACTAGAATGTAAGTGTCTCATAGATGAAATGTGCATTGTCCATCATTCACATGCACCTCTTCAACAGCAATGGCATCGGACTTCCTAACAATCGAAAAACAATACTGAATGTGTTTAATTTCTTTTCTTCATTATTAAGCACTCAAAATGGAGCAAAATAATAAAATGTGTGCGTAGATGAAAACTTATTGAATCTTGAATGATGGTTGCCTGGGCTCTTGATATCCTTGACATATTCATTAATGCACCCTCGAAGACCGTAGACGATGTTCAATGCTTAACTGCATTAACGTCATCACAAGCACCATGGTTATAGTTTCAAAATAGCAGATATGAACAGGACTTTAGCTAAGCTGAGCCTAGCAATACCTAAGTGCTATTGAGTTATGATGAGTTGGCGTTGGTCAAATGTCAATTCCTAAATGATTAGATTTGAAAATTGCAAAATGAATTTGTGCGAAACACTGCAATGAAACGCAACGTTTCATTATTTGATACAAAATACAAGGAATATATGAATGATGTGACGTTGGCATAACAATCTGAAGAAGGTTTTCAATTGCTTAGGACGAAACGTTTTACGTTGAGATACAATATCCTTTCATTCATTCATTACTTTGTTTGTTCTAGTTTTAGTTTGCTTCTTGTTTGGCAAATTCCCTTTGCTTGTAATTAAGTAGTTTTTTTTTTTTTGTTTTTCTTTTTTGTTGTGCCTTCAGTCGGTTCTTCTCATTTCTACTTTTCTATCTTGACGTTCCACCACTCTTGTACTTGTTCTAATTCCCCAAGACCCTAGAGTCGCTTCAATAATAGGCAACAGTACAACAATGACGGAATTTCCCTCTTTTCTTTTTTCCCCATTGTAATAGACCCTTTCTTTTAATATTGATTCTTGTTGTGCTTGTCATTGTTGTTGTTGTTGATATATTCTGCACATTTTGATTGAAATCGAAATGTAATAGGCAAAAGATGCCTCTATTACCACATACCGTGTGCCTACAGTCCCCCAATCCTGGCACACCCAATGAAATGAAATGAAACGCAATGGGATACAAAATGAATGATTGGATGAATGATTGAAGGCACAAACAAACTAACGAAGCCATGACGAAAAACCAAGAAAAATTGAAAATGCGAATAATACATAAATAGAGTCGTTTTGACTTTCTAAGAAATCTTTAATTTGAAGACACCACACAGAGTCATTTAAAGTTGAGCTCAAGTGTCCTTATACATATGTCAATCTTCAATTCGAGTGTGTATGTCGTGCTTAACTTGCTTTTAATAAACTAACAGGGCAATTCCTAACAAAATTGACATCATGTATCTTGCAACATATATTTACAGCTGGGCGTTGACTGATGCGATAATATTCCATATTCCATTTCTCAGAAATCAATATGGAATTTTGTTTTGCACATTTTTTTCAGATTATAAACTTTTCCTTTTTGGAAAAAAATAAAAATAAAATGGAAAAAATTACAGAAAATTGCAAAATCAATTTGTTGCGATTTCCATGTCGGTTGCATCCTTCCGTGCTGTGCTTCGTCACCCTCATACACCGTCTCCCGCCCTACGCATCACTCACCATATTCTGCATTTGAGTGTCTTTCGCTTACTCGGCAATGAACTCATCAAAGCGATGACAAGCGCTCTGCCGACATCCTTTCCTTTCCATTTTTTTTTTTTTTTTTTTTTTTTTTTTTCATTTGATTCCGTCGTTCGTTTGGTTGCTTCCTTGCTTGCTTCTCTCCAGACAATCTTCCATACATCATCCTTGCGCCGCCTCAAAACAACAACACGACAACAATTTCAGTTTTGATTTTCATTTTTTTAACGCCATGTGGCCTTCTGCCCTACTGTTCTTGTCACTGTTGCCTTATCCACTTTATAAAATTTCAGAATTTCATTCCAACCATCATCATCATCAGCACCATCATTATCGCCATCATTATCTTAGTAATCATCATCTTGAAGAAGATGTACTATGCCAGTTTTTATAGACATGCGAAGTTGTGATAGCGAACAAGTAATTCTCGCGCGTATACTTCGCTGCTACAATAGTTTGTGGCTGCTTGCCACCACCTTCTCTATATAATATTTACGATGCAATTTCACAAAGTGACAAGGCGACATTTTGACTACTCCTGAATGCTGGTACTCAGAGGCACTGTTGCTGCTGCCGTTGCCGTTGCCGTTGTTATCTTAGATGTTGCCAACTGCAGTAGCACGTGACAAAGTTTACTTGCAACCAGGTGAGACCATGTTCCGTTGTTCTGTTCTGTTCTACTCTGCTTTGCTTCGCTCTACTCAACTCAAGTGAAATGAACACAAAGTAAACAGTCATTCAAATGGATGGACCGACAAATGGACGGAAAAAATGAACGGGCAGATGGACAGACGGACGGATAGATGGATGGATGGACAGACAGGTGGACGGACAAATGGACAGTCAACGAACGACAAGTTGCTTCCTGCTGTGATAAAACGAATGAGATTCAAGAAATAGTGAAGAAAGTGAGAAGAAAAAGTAAAGAAAGTTTTTACGTATGATGAGCAACGGATGTGGGTACTGAAAGTGAATTTATATGTGGAAACATTCAAGTAACTGCCATTAGTCAAGTTCTCCAAGGTGAGATAGTCAGCCAAAAAGTCGTTCCGTTCCGTCGCCCACCTCTGACACTTACTCCCGGCATTCCTTTTCTCCAGCGAATAAAGCAACAAAATGCACCACAATTCATGGATTCAATCTCAAGCCAAGCTAGTGCCAGTATCACTTAAATATCAGTCAGTCAGACAGTCAGTCACTCACTATGTCGGATGGTCGGATGGTCGATGGTCGGTAAGTCATTCAGTAGTTACTCGCCTCAAAATATGTCAAAGAAATAGGGAGGAATACTTTATACAACATTTGCTACCTTGGTCACTACCCATTGCTCAATGTTGTAACTTATTTAGCTTAACTACACAACGCACTCATACACCAACGCATGCACTTATACCCAGACATGCACATACACCCACATATGAACATATGTATATAATGTAACGTATATTTGTATACAGAGGTGGCAGGCCTTGCTAGCTGCCTTGGTTCATTCGCTCGGCTGAACTGCTGCCGCTGCCGTTTTCTACATTTATTTTTATTCCTTCTTCAGCTTCTGCTTCTCCTTCTCCTTCCTCGTCCTCATTCTCGTCCACATCAAATTCTTTTTCTTGTGCTTGTTCTCTTACTTGACTTTGTTGATGTTAGCAGCAATGTTCCTTGATTTCGGCCTTGGAAGCATTTCAATTTGTGGTTGCATATGCGTTTCACTTTCAGAACTTCTGTTTAGCTCACTTCCTCCACAGAGTCTTCGTAATTTTTGGTTTTGGTCTTCATCATGTTTACTTATCCAATGTTCATCAACATCTTTAGCTGACGGCGAATAGGGAAATACTTCTTAATTTCTTATCCGTACTTTCGGGGGGTTTTTTTTTCTTTTTTTCAGTTTGCAGCTACCGGAACCAATTCCCTGACACTCAAAATAACAAATCCTAGCAAATTTTACATGCTCAACAATAACAATAACAAAACTTGCGATCCATACACTGTATCCCATTCATTCGCTCGCCACTGGATATATGAAATTGCAGATTCACTGTTCGCACTGGTATGGTAGAGATGAAATATATATTATATTATATATCAGTGACAGTAACATCCTACATCCTTTGAAATGTTCTCAATATCGATGAATCTTAATATCGTAACTCATAACAATGTAACTCGACTGCATTTAACTAAACTGAACTCAACTGACCAATGATAATGATGATGATACAGACAGTGACGCAGGCAACTACTGGTCGAACACAGTTACAAAAAACTTTTTTAATAAACTTAAACACACACAGACACACGGAGAGAGAGACAGAGACAAAGAGACATGGTCACTTACAGCGTACACTTTATGAGGAGCGGAAGTGTGATGGCAGAAAGGAAGGAATTGCACTTTTATTATTGTGCACTTATACTGAGTGCATACATGTTTGAGTATACGTGTGTTTCATATCCCTGCAAGTGGCTTCAAAGACTAACTACCCTCCACCCCTTCTTTTCTTCTTTCCATACATCATTCCTTCCTTCCATCCGTTCTTATATACGTATGAAGCAAAATTAAAATTTAATTAGTCTTCAGTACAAAAAGTTAATTACTACCGGAAAATAATGTTTATAATATTTCCAATAACATTAAGGACAACAATAACAATAACAAGAACAACAACAACAACAACAACAACAACCATAACAAACACAATAATATCATTGTGTACACGAAGTTAAAAACTAAAGAACGAAAATATAGAGTAACGACAAAACAACAAGGCAAAGTCGAACATAAAGTAATAGAAAAAAAAAAAAAAAAAATGCATAATTAAATAAAAGCGAAAATGAAAAATATATGTAAAAAAAAAAAAAAAAAACAAAACTACATATGGAAAAAGGAAAGGAAATTTCAAAGTACAAAACAGTGGACAAAAGGGCAAACTTTGTCTGGACTCCGTGAGGACAGTAGAATTTTAGTAAAAACTTTTAATTCATTTAATTTACATACATCTATAAAATTGTAATTAATTTCTAAACTAAAACATAATTAAATAATATTAAATTATAAGTAAGTTTTCTAATAATATTTGTAATAAAATTTCTAACCACATCTTTTTGAGTAGAAAATATCAAATACCACTACAAGAATTTCAATTTCTGTTTTAACATATTAACTTTATTGTCTTTTAATTAAATTTTACATTATTAGATATATACTATGGGTCCATGGTTCTATTCGCTTGAGTTATTTATTTGTGTATTCAATCGACTGATTTCTACATCTTCTACTTAGCTATTGAGGCATTGATGTGCTTTGCAGAAGACATGACCATGGATGTTCATGTGTTCCCTTGCAAGAGAGTTCTTACTGAATATTTTGAGCTTTGAATAAGAACTCAATACAATTTAAGCTTTGAATTAAGCTCATTGCGACATTTACAGTTAAAGCTTAAAGGAAACATACAATTTTTGATTGGTTTTTCAATTCAATAAATTGATAATTGTACAGGATATGAGTTGAGTGAATAAGGATATGCATGCATGGATATGTTTCATATTAAAATAGGAAATTCTTTATTGATTGCAGAAAAATATAAGTAAAATTTTTGAAAAATATTTAAACCTATAGTAGATGAACTTATAAAATGATGGTTAGTTTAGTAAAATGCATTTGATTTTTCATTACGTATTATTGTTTAATAATATACAAAAGAATAGAATATGGGAATCCCATGGAATGATAGACATGCATAAGCGGATTCATAATGAACCTTGGCTTTTAGCTATCATTCATCATTACCATCCTCATCTGAATCCTTTCAATAGATGGCTATCTTTTATTAATTATTATCCCTTTATATTCTTGGCACTTTTAGGAAAACTGTTTAACTATTAGACAAAGATGATTTATAAACACACACATACACACACACATGCTTGCATGAAATTTTAGCTTCCGGTTTAAAAATATTTAATTATTAAAAATTGCTTTAATTTAATTACAAATTCTTTGCGTTCATAATAAATTTTTATGGATGGCACAGCAACTGAGAACAAAGCAAAACAACACAAAAAAACAAAAATAAAAAACGAAAAACTGTATCAACATAAGATGAGGAACAAGAAGTGGAAAAAAAAAAACCAAACACAATCACACACATATGCACATGTATGTGTGTTTATGTGCTTATGTATATTTGTGAGTGGATGTATTAGTATGCGTATGAAGCACCTGCTGTTACACTATGTTTGTTGTTGGTCGTTTCGTTGTCCTTAAACCCAAGGGAACTGTGGATGTGGAAGACTGGATGGATGCATGGATGGAGGGATGGATGGATGGATGAATGCATGGATAGGTAGAACGGTTAGTGGGTAAATGGTTGAGTTGATACTGTTTGATGTCCCCTTTCGGGCAACCATCTTGTCTTCCTGTTTCTATTCTGGATTCTATTCAGTCCAGTTTAGTTCAGTTCAATGAAAAATAGTTGCTCATTAACGTTGCTCATTAGCAGCCACAAAGCGAATGGAGAAGCCCAAATATTAGAAGTCGAGATGGCCCTTGTATCCCGTGTTCTAATTGGACTTGCTTTCATACATACATACATACATGTATATTGCATAAGAGTATGTGTGTGTTTTCATCAACACAAGTGAGATGACTAAGGGTGAGTGAGGGTGAGTGAGGGTTCCCTTTTTGGCCATTCAATGAGTGTCAACTGCTAAATGATTTGCCATTATTTACTAATAAAACTCATCGAAATGTCTTACGTTTCCTTTGCCTTCCATTCGCTTCTCTTCACATCTCTTTGCTTTTGTTTTATTTAGCTTTTCTTATGTTATGTTCCATATTATTTCGTGTTGATGTCCTTTTAGTATCCAATTCCATTCCTCTTATCCAAAACTTTGATATGTAATTCGAAAAGAATATTGCACGTTTATGCCCATAAATGATTCCAATCAGTGAATGGATATAGAAATAGAGATAGATATATAAATAGAATTGGAAGTGGAAGTGGAAGTGGAAGTGGAAGTGAAAGTGAAAGTGAGAGATGGATAGTGAATGGGAGTTTGAGCATTCGTAGGTGTAATGTCCCGTTTGACTTTGGGCGACATTTTCCTAACTTCAATTGACATGACTTGACTTGGTCTATTCGATTTGGTTCCGTTTAGTTTTGCTTGGCATGGCTTGCTACTATTGTATTCTAGTCTACACGGAACTGGTTTCTTGTTGGATCCTTATTGGTTTGCTTTAACTTAGCTTGGCGTGGCTTGTTGGACACATATGTAACAAAACTATTGATTTGTATGGACATTGACATGTGGTCCCATGTGGTTTGTGTTTTTGTTTTTCTAATTGTCAGTCACCCTTTGTTCCTATGCTCCTTGATTGGCTCCTTGGTTGGTTGCTTGGTTGGTTGCCATCATCTTTCATGCGGACGGCAACGGATTACATGACTCAAAACTCTTTTCTTTTCTTTTTCTGTTCATTTTTTTACCCCCCATTTTCGGTCCGGAAGTGTTCGTTGCCTGCTTTTCTTTACATTTCATTTAATTTCGTTTATTCATTCGACTGACCACAAAATGACATTTGCATTTTACTCTTTTTGCTACTCCTTTCCTTCTCCTTTTTTTCATTCTCCTCTATAATAGTTTTTGTTGTAGCTAATGGTCAGACCATGTCTACAATGGTTTCATTTTTGTTTTGTCTCCAGTCCAGTCCAGTCCAGTCGAAATGTCTTACATATATAACTTGACTTTAGTAGAGCTGAGCTCTGAACTCAGTTAAGTTAAATTCGAGTTCCTCTCATATATTTTTTGATTTACTTTTCTGTATCTTTTTCTATGTTTCTATTTCTGTTTCTGTCTGTGCCTGTGACCAGGCTTCCTGAAACTAGTAACCTGCCATGGCCGTCAGCATTGGCTGCTCATGAACTCATCCCTTGGGTGTGACCGTACTCTCTGCTTCTATTTTTTATCCTCAGTAACCAAGCATTCCTTTCAACCTCCCTTGTGACTGGTTAGTCATCTTTTGAAACATTTCCAACGTTCACAGTCATCAGCCAGCCTATGGTAATCTTCTGATGAATGAATGTTTTCGTTTCAAATTTGTGAAATTTGTTTTGACAATTGAATAGTTGTTCACTATGTGTCAATCCCTTCTGCCCTGCTCTGCTCTGCTCTGCTCTGGTGTAGCCTTTCTCAAACTCACACTACCATCATCATCAGCATCAGCATCATCATCATCATAGATTCCTTTTTCCATCCTTTTCATGTCTTTCTAAAATATATATATATATTGTATTTTTTTGTTTTTAATGCAGCTTAACTTAGATTTGTATATAGTGGATGCCAGCTCAGTTCAGTTCAGTTTAGTTTAGTTTGCCATCATCATTTTGTTTCCAATCCGTTGCAGTTGGGGTGTTTTTCCAAGTGGGCAATTTCGAATAAATTCGAATACCATTAAAATTTCATTTTGTTATTTTTCCTTATATTCATGCGTGTATTTGTGAGTATTTATCTCTGTGTGCGTGCGTGTATGTGTATTTGTGTGAGTAAAACTATTAAAGTTTTCCGTTGTGTAATTAATTCTCAATGCTGACTCGACAAATGCACTCAACTCAACTCAGCTCAAAGGCAGCGTCAACTAAATCAAGCTCATGTTCTTCTTGTAATTTTAATGTAAAATAAAAAAAAAAAAAAAAAAAACACATCAACAACACCAACACCAACACCAACAAAGGAAACTAAAACAAAAGGAAAAGTATAAAAGGGTGTTGCCAACACAATGAAATGCAAGGAAGGAAGGATGGCATGGATAATGCAGAATGTGGATGGGGGAAATAAAATGAAATGCTGCGCAGAGAAAAGCAATTAGTAAAGTTTTTCACTCTTCTCTCCCTTGATGCATGCAACAATATTTAGGCATGCACCGTACAACAACAACAAAATGTAATAAAATGATGGCAGCGACACCATCAAGTAAGCAACAACACCAGCAAAAACAACAATAGTGTAGTGGTATCCCCAATGCCCAGCGACTCATGGCATTTGGCTAGTGACCAAGACCATCATCATTACTATTCCCAACACCAATACCAACACTATTACCAACATAATCATGAATCAAGTAAGCACCTACAAAACAAGGACATTTGTTCTCTTAGTTCGTTCATTTTGTTACTGGTTTTTATTTTACTCTTACACCAAGTGGCTCGATATCGCAACCACTCATTTAGTTAGTAAGTTAGTTACTGTTCTCATAGGCAATGGGAGTGTATGGTTTTGGGGGCGTAAGCCAATTATTCATGGATAATCAAACCAGTAATGGGACGTTAATTACGCACGTCAACAGCAACAGCAACAGTAACAGTAACAGCAACAGCATCCTATCTACACTCATATTTTCGCACTATATTATCCTTCCAATTTTTCCTATTCCCACTCCCCTCCACTCCACTCCAGTCCACTGCACTCAACTCAACCTGACTCCCAATCTCACAAATCTCACTATGCATCATGATGTTTGTAATGATAATAATGATAATAATGATGATGATGACGTTCAACCAACTGAATTTCATGCAATTGAAGCTTTTACTTTTTCTTACGCTTTTTTCTCATATTGTTTTTCTCTTTTGTTGCAGAAGAAAATGGCAAATGGCAAATGGAAAAATACAGTACATTTCCAATTTTTATGATTAATTATTTACTTTGTCAGTTGCTGTTTCTGTTTCTGGCATGACACGGCACCGCGGTACCATAATGACGACCTATTACTTAATATGCGTTTAAAGAGTTTTCTATAAATTTCACAAAAATACATTTTGTACAATCAAACAGATTTACGAATTATATAAAGGCTTAATAAATAAATATATACATACCATATTGACAAATAATTACCATATATGTATGTACATGTGTATGTATGTGTCTTTTCATTATTATACTGGGTATGTAGATTTATTTGTATTTAGTGCAATCCTACGAAATAATAATAAAAAAAATCCATCCAAGCCATCTAAGATTGGGACTCGCACACGAAGGGTTCTGTAGATCTCTAACGAGATCAAAAATGTTAGAAGTTTTTTTGTATGGGGACGCCTTTAATTTTTGTACTCTTGAATAGTAAGTATTACAAGTTTGTCATGAAGTTTATAATGCAAAGAAGGAGGCATCGTAGACCCCATAAAGTATATACATAAATTCTTGATCAGTGCGACGAGATGAGTTGATCTAACCAAGTCCGTCTGTTCGCCTGTATGTATGCAAACTTATCCCTCAGTTTCTGAGCTAGACAGCTGAAATTTTGTACGAATCTCTTTTTTATTATCATACGCAGCATATTTGTCGGCATCAGCCGAATTGGACAACTAAGATGAGTATCTCCCATAAAAACCCCGTACTCATATTCATGTTCTATTGGAAAAACTTTTTTGTTCTTTGTGCTATCATCTTTGACACAATAAGTTTCTGATTTATTTTCATTAACCATTAAATAGTCCCCATACAATAAAATTTTTCCAGGGGCTGCGTTAAGAGTATTACATCTTCATCATAGTCGAAGATACCATTTTTTTTTCTGGTTTAACTTTATTTCAGTTTTATTATTTGTTGTTATTATAGCCATAGAACTACACATTGTGTAAAAATTTCAACTGTCTATCTATTACGGTTCATGAGATATAGCCGGAGTCGGACGGACGGACAGCTGAAGCTTAGCAATAGAGTCCCGTTAGCACCTTTTAGGTTCGCAACCTTAAAACTATTTAAAAATTTCGATTAAACGTAAAAAGAAACTTGTATTAATAATTCTCTGGCGTTGAAAAAATGTATTTACTTTAATATATTTAATTGTGGAAAATTTTTTAAGTTTTGAATATTTTAAAATGCCTCGTGGAACTATTGTATTTTGTCTGATCTTGAACAAGGAATTCTAAAAGGAATGTATGAAAGCGGTTCGAAAGTCACAGATATTGTAAAATATTTTAACCGTCATAGGAACTATATTTCAAATTGTATGTATTAAATAGCCTTATAAATATGGTCTGGCTCCACGAAACGGTCGGAAGACCAACATCGATATCCCTTGCAAACACCAGATACAACATCTTGTTTTCAGTGATTCCATGAGGCACAAGTGTGCTATTTCAACCAGAATGAATGCCGATATGTATGTTGACCTTTTGGTCAGTTAGTTAGTAACGTTTGCTGGTAACTTGTACGGTCTTCTATAAAGATAGAAAAACTGACCAAAATTATGTTCGGATATGCAACTGTGTTAAAGTTTTCAAGACCAGGAGACAGTTTGAGACGGCTAGATAACTTAAATTGACAATAGCACGAGAGTGGCGAATATCAATCTCTCCACCTATTATTCTCTCGACATGCCTTCTCATCTTAAATCAATTATAATAAATAATGGGAACAACATTGACAACTGAAGTTATCACTACATTAGCATTACTAATATAAAAATATGTAAAAAACACAAATATATAATTTAAATTTCTTTTTACATTTCATTGCAATTTGTTACTATTTTTATACTCTTCACGCAGTAAATAGTGTTAATTAGTTTGTCATGAAGTTTGTAGCACACAGAAAGAGACATTGTAAACCTCAAAAAGTATATATATTCTTGATCAATTCGACAAGATAATTTAATTTAGATAAGCCCGTCTCGAACTGAAATTTCCATACTAGAACTAACTATCTGCGTAGTTAAAAACTTTTTCAATGGGATGCTTGAATAGTATTACAGCTTTGGCATAGCCGAAGATAACTTTCTTTTTGGTTTGTTTTTATTTCGTCAAATTAGTAACACAAATAAAATGTCATACAGAAAATGTTGTACTTTTTTAATTTTGGAAAAATATGATGCACATAACATTATTTGTATATATTTTAAGAAAATTCTAAACATACTATGGTAAATAGTGCAGTAAGTGAGTCTTGTACAGTTTGGTTATAGTAGAATGATTAAAAGAATGAATTTGAAATGTGATAGCCAAACACATATTATATGATCATATTATATTTATATATGACGACCATGACAATCGATTGGCAACCAAGAATCCATAAAATTCAAGGCTCATCTGAATCGGAGGCACTTGTACCGGGACCTTGGAAATTTGACGACAGACAGTCTGTTGAAGAGACACGTGTAAATGAAAAACGCAAATGTCTTCTACAACCTACTAGGTACTTACTCTCTAGCAAGAGCTTTCATTTTTTCACGGCAACATTTACTTATGCACTTTGACTTCCTATACTTCAAGAACTGCGTGTGTCTCTTTGGGATATATTTGCGTTTTAATTTTTTAATCTTGAATCCTTTCTTTGCCTTACTTTTTCGTTTTTTATCACCTTTTACTTTTTTGTTTATTGCTTCGTTTTCTTCTTGAGTAGTCCTCTTCTGTAAGGTATTCGTCATATATAGAAATAAATTTTCCATTGTCTTGGGAAAAAATATAGTCAAGAACAGGTACGAGCAAT
>JBANCV010001604.1:0-13682 GCA_037040105.1 Amiota albilabris
AACCCCTGAGTGGTCTGGTCTTATCCCCGGAATCACTTGACAACAGCACGGCGAGGCTGCATCTATCCACCTTGAGGTAACAATTACAACTTTAAATTCCTCACTGTTTGTTAAAAGAAAAATGTTTGTATTTATTGCGATAAATGTTACAAAATAAAGTTATTAAAAAAAAAAAAAAAATAATAATAATAAAAAAATTTAAATTCTATTCATCTTTAGGTTTTTCAATATTCAAATCTGTGAGTTTTCCTCCTTGTTGTAAAGTTTGTTTCGTCTGCTTATTTTTTAAAAGCAATTTCTTAGGATCCCACTTGCGTCAACCTTAGGAATATTATTATTATTTTCTTCATTTTGTTCGCCAAAATTCAGCGGTTGGTTATTTCTACTGTTGCTTGTTGTTGTTGTTGCTTTTCTGCAACTTGCATTTGATGCTGGAGCACTGCGCGAATTCTCCGGTTCCATTGGTGTGCTGGTATTGAAATCATTTCCAACAGCGTCGTGTTCTGCATTGAAAACGAAATCCTTGGAATGTTGTTCGGGATTTAGAGAGGAATCCAAAATGTCTTGATTTGAATTAGTATTACGATTCTGCTCATCAATTGGACGGTCAATCTGATGTGGTGTGTCCGAGTAATTGGTTGATTCGGTTCCATCGGGAAAAAAATGGTTGCAATGGGGAATCTCCTCAGAACGTACTGAAGGCGATGCATTTGTTTCTATACGTGCCCTTTTACTGGATCCTGCATCAGGATCATCAGTATCATCAGGATCATCAGTATCATCAGGATCATCATTATCATCACTATTATCTGATTCATCTGTTTCATTTTGATGAAAGTCTGCCATGCGCTTCATATCCTTATGAACGTCATCAACGCGTTGGGAATATACTTCGGTGGCAGATTCCAGTGCAATTGCTATTTGATTAAAATTAATCTTATCAGTTCGTTCCAAATAATTTGCCAAATCGTCAATAGTGGAATAGCTCCACGGATCATCCTTTACTTTTTTATCCCCATTATAGATTTCCATGACCTTGCTGTAAAATTCTTCATCAGCAGCAGATTTTGCAGCTGCGGTGGTCTTCTGGTTGCCTTCACGGGCTTCCAAGCCATCTTCATCATCTGTTAATGCGGCCTTAACACTTTCGTCAATGTTTTCCATTTTATTACCTTTTAATTGGATTTTACTGCCGAATGTAGCAAATATATTTATTATTTTATAATTTTTTTTAAATTTTTTTTTTTTTATATATTTATTATTTTTTTTATTTTTGTAGATAGATAATATTTTGTAACTTATATTTAAATAATTTATTTGTCGCTTTACGAAGCTTTATTCACATTTTTAGTAGTGGTTTAAAATCTAAGTGTTGGAAAACGATATCAATTTTAATATAACTGTCAAAAAAAAAGGAAGTTGGCTTATTATATTAAAAATATTGTTATAATGAAAAGTTGTGTCTAAATTAAAATTAAAAATTAAAAATTTGCAATTTTTGTGATAGTACAAAAAAAAAAAAAACAAACAAAAAAAATTTAAAACAAGTAAGAAACCTCTTTTATTTGATGTTAACTTAGTTAAAATTAAGTTTTTCTGCCGTAGGCAATATATACAGCCCTAGTACTCTTCTTCACGCTAATGGCCTGATTGCACAGTACAAGTTGCTGACTAGCGAGTGGACAGTTACAGAAGATTAAAACCAAAATAATTTGTTGTAACACGGTTGCGCAGTAACTGACTAGGCTCGGATGCTAGCACGCACTGTGTAATGAGATTATAAGTGTAAATCTTGTCTAACATTTTTTTTGGGGGTTTTATGTAGTGTTATTATACTCTTCACGTACTGAATAGTATAATAAGTTTGTCATGTTAGTCTGACAAGCGCGACAAGACGAGTTGAAATCAGCTGCTCAAATCCATATTCTTATTGAAATTTTTTTTTTTGTTTTTTATGCTAACATCTTGAAATTTGGAGACAATAAGTTTCTTATCCATATTCATTAACCATAAAAAATTGCATGATCCTAGGATTATTGGATCGTATAGTTCCCATACAAAAAACGATTTCTAGGGGCTGCGTAAAGAGTATTATATCTTCGGCATAGTCGAAGATTCCCTTTATGGTTTTTCTTTATATTTGTGATTTTATCTTAGAATTCTTGTCAAAATTATTATGTGCAAAATGAATAGGTTACCAAGTCACACGATTTACATTAATAAACTGAATGAGAAAATCAAAATTGAAGAATTAAGGAGATCATTGTACACAGTTTTCTCGGTATTCGGTGATATACTTGATATTACTGCAACGTCATCAGTCAAAATGCGTGGGCAAGCTTTCATTGCTTTCAGAGAGCTTAGCAGTGCATGTGCTGCAATACAATCAATGCAACAGTTTCCTTTCTATAATAAACCAATGCGCATTGCATTTGCTAAAAAGGAATCTGATATTGTGGTTAAGATGAAACGCTCTTACAGGGAACAGGCCCAATGGATGTTTCGTAATGACCGAATGTAATATACCTTCATACATATGTATGTACTCATGATGTATGACAATTTAATTTTAGGTTAAATAAGTCGCTGTCTGCAGATCTTGGGTTAATGAGACCAGACAAAGAAGAGCCACCAAATTCAATACTGTTTGTGTCAAAACTTCCAAAAACAGTCGATGAGGTCATGCTTAAGACTTTATTTGGTAAATTTCCCGGCCTAAAAGATGTACGTTTAGTACGTTCTCGAACTGGAATTGCCTTCATTGAATATGACAATGATATGCAGAGTGCTGTTGCTAAGAAGGCTCTGCAAGGATATAAGATAGCAACAACTAAGACCCTAAATATTGAGTTTGCTAAAAAATAGAAGCAACCGCTTTGGTGTAAATTAATTTGTCATAAAACATACATAGTATTGAGAGCAATAGGTGTTTAAGGTTTAAGGAAAAATTAAAAGATTTTGTCATAAGATCAAAATTATGGTAAAGAGCACGGAGATTATGATGGATTAAATGGAGATGCCAATTCAGCCGAATATTCATCATATATTTTTCAGAGTTGGCAAATTTGTGGCAGTGCTGTAAAATTTTCAGTCATTCCTGGTTGACAACTGTAATTTTCGTCAGATTTCCGTTCTTTTTTCTTTCAAACCAAAAAAAAAAAAAAACGGCTGATCATGGCCGAAAACAATTAACAAACAAAATATGGATCTTTGAAATTGTATAATTTTTGTTGATATTTTGGTAAATACATAGCAGGAATGAAAAAGGGTGTTGCAAGAACTATTTGCATACCCTTCAAATAGTTGCAAATCACGTATTTTTCCTAAATTCTACGTTTGAATTTAGTTAACGTGCGTGCAACGTTCCATTTGAATGTACAAATAACCAAAACAAAAAGCAAGAACCCAACGTCGATTCGCGTTGAATCGCTTCAGATTCAGCTCAGTGTAAATACATTATAAAAGCTCATAGTCCTTGACACGAGAATAGCAGATTATTGTGTGTGTCTATCTATTTCCCAGTATGAATCGATTTAAATTAAAAAATAGCAACAAGATATAGGAACCAGTTAGAAAACAATAAGATTTATAAGTTTGTAACATAAAACATTCTTAAATTAATAAAATAATATTGAAAATGCATTTTATTGTGTTGCTGTGAATCGCTACTAATGTGCTTTGGTGACTTCGAATAACATTTTCTTTCTGGTCATGTGCAGAAAACTGTCAATGTTTGCTTCAGTATGATATTAATGGTCATCACTCTCAGAGTTGCATTCGTTAGTGCAGCCCTATTTTTTGGTCATGTACGATAAAACGATATTCAAATATTCAAATGAGATGTTTCCCATCAGCAACATTGTTGTATTCTCCAGTGCAGCCTTGTTTCTTGCTCATGTCTCAATATATAAAAGAATAGAAAAAAAAGGAAAAACATGAAACTCAATAAGAAAATAAACTTTTCTAAAATGACGGTAATCCATTTTCTTTTATTATGCAATGCATTAAATTTAATGACTTTAGTGATTACACTAAGAAGCTTAGTATCAAGATAAAAACGACAAACACTTACTATAAATCAAAGTAACGCACCTTATAAAATAAAAAAGAAATAAAATTTAAAGTGTTTTTTTTTTTTTTTGAATTGTTAACGGACGCACATTCAATTAACTCGATACATACTATTGTGGTATCTGTATAACGGTCATATGATGTTAAGTATTCGTTTCTTATCAAGTTCATCTTGACTTTCATTATTATGATGAAGAAAAAGTAATTTATAAAAGGTGTGTCCTATGTTCTGTCCTGTGGCCTGTTCGTTATGAGTTTTGTATAATTTTTTTTTTTTTTTTTTTTTTTTTTAGTTGAAGTTTTGTGTAGTTTTTGCTTTTAGATGTTTGTTTTTTCGAACTTTTTATTCAATTTAAACATTGTAAATGTTAATGTTGGTCATAAAACCAAAGTTTACTTTTGCCAAATGACAAATGTCCTTGTCTTTATGGTATCCGTAATAAGGAGGTAGATAGACTAGAGAATAAACTATGTAGTATTAGTACTTCTACTACTTTTCTGTTGCTACTGTTCTACTGCTACTACTACTACTACTACTACTGTGAAATGCTATTTCTTATCTAAGAACGAAATTAATTTTACTTTAATGTATTTAGTATTTTCTTATTTTTCTTTCTTTGGCTTTCTTTTTTTTTTTTTTTGTCTTCGTCTTCGGCTGTATGTTGTATGTTATGTCACTCATAAAAGGACATTGATTTGACGTTGCTTGGTTGGTTGCCATCAAAAGGAGCGAACACATTTTAAAATGGTTAAACTTAATAATGTCAGGGAGTGGCATGGTTGGTTGATTACCCATGTGTGTATCTATGAGTTTGTCTATTTTGTAAATGTGTAAATGAATAAATGTGTGTTTGTATATCATAATCATCATTTTCATTTTCATTACATTCACATTACTCGAAATTCATTAATTTCAAGGTCAACGGGGGCGCTTACATTGAATTTATGTACATAAAAAAAAAAATTAGAAAAAAATAATAACTAATATACAGTACAGTAGGTATAAATAAATTATACAACTTATAATTATTTGCATTTGAATAAATCAAAATCAAAATCGAAATCAATTTACAACAAACAAGAAAATGTTAATTTTATTGTTAATATTATTGTTATAATTAATTCAATATATCATAAGGCATAAAGCTATCTAGCCAATTGAGGATACCTTACAATCATATGAGAATTACGAATAGTGAGTAATGACTGATCTACTTTGAATGCAGATGGGATTCCTGAACAGATCCTTCTGGAACATAGAATCATTCAGTTGATTCACTAAGTAAATTACATTGGCCTGATTGGACATGAGTCAATAAATTTTGGAAATTAATAAAAAAAAATTGGGATGAAGACTAAGACAATAATTTAAAAGCATACAGATAACTGTAACATAGACATAGATAGAATCAGATTCAATCAGAATGGTTCAGCCACCTCTTGTCCAATAAACTTTCGCTCCCAAATGGGAGACACTCAAAAGATGCATCTTATACTAAGAGGAACCTCTTGATTAACCATGTATTGCTCCACTGTCCAAAATTGTTGGTTCCTGGAGCATAATATTTCAAAACTATAAAACCCTCAGATCTCCATTAATATCCTACAAGTGAGAACATTAATATAATCTATACATTTAATTTAACTAATACAATATAATAAATAAATACTTGAAATCATTTTGTTTTTAATTTTTATAAGTAATTTTTTTATTGTTTGATGCAAGTTCTAAAAGTTCTATAAGGGAAATAACAATCAAAAAAGAACAATTATGATTTGAATATAGTTATTTTATATTCACTAGATAAAAATGTTATCAACTAAAGTTCAAAATGTGATCATTCAGATGTTTTGGTTTTCTACTATACTGGGAGAGGTACCCCCATAAAAACCCCCATTTACATTAATGTTCTTACTTATAAAGAGAAATTGCACAATAAAGTGGCACTGAAACTGTGTTCTTTCTTGATACTCAAACTGTAACTGAGAACAAGAATGTTTTCTAGCGGATGCGTGAAGAGTATAACATCTTCGGCATAGTCGATCTTACCCTTCTTTCTGGGTTTTTTTTAAATCTGTTATTACTCGCTATTTAGTGAGAGTTTTTCTTTTTTAAAGTTTGTTTATTTTTCACTTTTTAGTGTAGTGTATGGAATCCCTTAGGAGCATATGGAACTGGAACTGTGGATGAATGCATTGAAAATGTGTTGATTGCAGAAATATGGTATCCAATTTATATTGTATCTTTGAAAGTTCATATCTTGAAAACGAATCTATATTATTAATATTATTATTTTATTGTGTTCTACAAGAACAAACATTGAGTACATAAAGTCGAGCACAGAACCTCCCTTTCATCAGATTCTGACTTGGTCAAAATGGAACCAATCTGGGATTTTTTTCATATGATTTAGATTCAATAATATATATATTTTTTTAAAAATAATATAATCAATATTTACTTTGATATCATAATTCCTTACAGGTTTTGAATATGATTTCGGTAAAGACTGTAAGGTTTTTTACTTTGTTTCTCGTAACATCCTTAAAAAAAATATCACAATTGAATTGGAATGAATATATGTGCTAAGGGAAGAAGATTTGGTACTCCATATTGACTGTAATATTTCATTTAGTTGCCTTTTCTATTTATCGATAATATTTGTATTTCCGATTCAGTTGAGCTGTTGTAATTAATTGTGTATACCATATTGTATTTGAAAAAGCAGAAATATTTTAACAACAATAAACAAATGATGAAAACTATCAAAACGTAGGCGCTAGAGAATTCAATAATAAACAAATATCACATAGCAAATCTGGGTAAGTAAGAGCAGATTAAGATCAAATAGAGGGGAATTCGGAGAGATAAGAAGAGAGGGAGTAAATAAGCGTGCTTCATTGCTGTGCCATTTCACATAATGAATATTTAAACATACTTAGAGATCAGAGAATATTGAATTGAAAATGTGTAACTTTAGTGACGGTAGACGGTTGGTGTCGTTACTGCTTGGAACTAACTTGTCTGTTCTCTCTTCTTCTTTAAAACAGCGATTCTTAAGTTTCTGAACCTTTCTTTCTAATTTATTTTTCAGAGTTTTTCAGTTTAGACTGCTACTTGGAATCTCTTAGCATTGCAAAAGTTAATGTCAAAATTGTTTTGTGATTCTCCGTCAAATACTACGGAGCTTGAGTTAAGAACTACTGCTTTAAACAATAGTCAACCGTTATAGGCACGTGCCATTGACAGAAAGTATTTAAGTGATTTTGCGTCACAGTTCCAGTTTTAGTTGCTATCGTTGACATATTTGTCCCACGCTAATGTCAATTTCACCTCAAACAATTTCAATATTTGCAATTCAATTTCAAACGATCAAAATGAGAAAAAAAAAAAAAAAAATTATAATCTAAGTCAATTTAAATAGCAAATGATGGCAGACCGACGGCAGGTGTCCAAATTACTTAAATTGCTCTTATTATTTTTTAAAAGAATCTATAGAAATATGTCAAACCAAATTTACCAAAACATGCAAATATAATTTAGTATAAACAAAAATATTGTAATTGGTAAGATTCACAAATCCTTTTCAAAACTGTTAATATATGGTAATTGCCATCCAGGGAAATTGTGCATTTGAAGATTTTATAAACTGGTAGATGAAATCCCAGAGTACATACGCTACATTGGCATACACAAAAATAAGCATTTAGGATACTAGTGGCTTGCGAGTAATAGTAATAAAACGATCAGTCCAATAATACTTAGGCCTCAAGTGGCATTTAAGAGATCAATAATAGTAGAAGTGTACTAATTTCCCTTTAATTCAATCATCCAATTAGCTAGTAAGGCAGATCTACGTTAGATTAGATTATATTGAATGAAGGATAGCAACCAGTCACCTTGTACCTGGGACGGATTTGCAATCTTGGCCGCCCTAGGCCACATGCCATGTGGTACCAGCTGCCCCCTTCTGAACACCCATATATACTACATATATAAGATACGAGTACGTATCATCCAACACCATAATAAAGTTTGATATTTTTTAGCATAAACGTCCTCACAACGTTTTGATATACAAGTGCTATTTGTTTCGTTTACATTGAGCTAAGAAAATCAATTTGGCCAAAAAATGGAAATTTCAAGAAAATGTTTTTGTTGGATAATTTTTTACAACTTTCGATGTGGATTATCTCAACAAGAATGTGTCGATGAACTCAGCTCTCTGTATGGCGATAAAGCACCATCTAAAACCACAGTATATCGCTGGTATTGTGAATTCAATCGTGGTCGTAGTTCAGTCTCCGACGAATTCCGTGAAGGTCGTCCAAAATCGGTTGTTGTGCCACAACATATCGATGCAGTGCACGAATTGATAATGCAAAATCGTTATGTGACATATCGTGAGATAGAGGCATCCTTGCACATTAGTTCCTCTTCAATACACTTACTTAGTTCTAAAAAAATTTGGATACCCTATAATTTCTCAAAAGTTCAAAGAAGGCTCGCATCAATTGGTGTAAGGAAATGCTTAAAAAGTTGAATCGTTGTGCTTCAAAAGACGTGTATAAAATCGTGACAGGTAACGAAACATGGATATTTGCATATAAAAAGAATATAAAATAGCAATTGACTGTGTGGGTGTTCCAAGACGTGCCAAATGCAACAAAAGTTGTTCACGCTGGAAGCACTACTAGGCAAATGGTTGCCTGTTTTTCCGGCTGAATGCGTCATGTGGCCACTGTTCCGCTTGAGCAACGTAGGACGGTCAATTCTGAGTGGTACACGACCATTTGTTTGGCGGAAGTCTTCAGAGAAATTCTCAAAACCAAGCGCCAAAGACGAATCATTCTCCATTATGACAATGCGTGCTCTTACACATCTCGTCAAACAAGTGAATTTTTGAGCAGTCAAAACATCGATTTGATAACTCATCTTCCCTACAGTCCTGATTTGGCACTCAATGACTTCTTCTTGTTTCCGAATATTAAATGTAAACTGCGTGGTCAACGATTTACAATTACATGTTTTGGAAGTATCTCAAGAGGAATGGAAAATTTGCTATGACAAATGGTTTGAACAAATGCAAAAGTGCATTGATCATCATGGTGAATATTTTGAAAAAAATTAAAGTCGTTTTCATCCAAAAATGTTTGTTATTATTTGCTATTTTCAACATATAAATAGTACCCCACATAGAATAACTACTCGTTTGTACTTAAGCGCAGCAAAATTATCAATTAAATCTTTGCAATTCAATTTCCCTAAAAAATCAGCTTTTGTGTTAAGCAAAGCAAGTTCGCTTGACATTTACTTCGTCTTTGTTGTGGGTAAATAATTTTTAAATCGACCCAAACAAGAAAACGATCTTTCTCCAGAACAGTTACTGGCGGTAGTACGCATACACATATCACGTTTGGTTAAATTGGTTGAAGACCTTCAGTTCGCAATCATTTCAAGAAACTAACAGCACTGCTGGGTCTTAGGGCGAATCCGCTACTGGCAATTGTAGTAATCCCCCATTAGTTCAGCTCCTTCGAGAGTTTAGTATACATTCGGACCTTAAAGAAGGAGGCTGGTTCAAATTAGACCATCTCATCGCTATAGCAAATGCTCTTTTATTTAATTTTCTTTATAACATAATCTTCATTGATTATCAGACATTTGTACACATTATGCACCATAAGACCTTTATAACTCTACAATGTCTTGTTAAGAAGAATATTTTTCAGAGTAAACTCTTTGCGAGAGCTAGAACGCATTTAAGATTTATTTATGTGGACTTGTTGAAGCACCATCCTGCAAAATTAACTCAACCAATTGGAATTCTGGTTTCAAATTTGAAAAGTCACTGCTCCATAAGTACAGAAAATTTTAAGCACATTACATATACCTTGAGATGTGGTGAATATCAAGCAGTTATGTTTTTTTTTAAGAATTTCTCCAACACTTATAGTTATATTAACTTAACTTGACAGAAAACTGACTTGGAAACACAATAGTAGAGAGGGATTTCAGCTAAATTAAATGATTGGTTCTCATTCAAAACTTCGCTTTAAATACAAAAAAAAAAAACTCCATTACAAAGCAATCATAAAACCTCTATAGACATGTAGTACGTATGCAAATTTGAAGCACAACACTAGAATGCAATGTTGAAATCCTTCAAAAATTTTAATTCATGATCGGTAGACTTGTCCAAAAATTCAGTTTTGGACCGAGTTCTCTTATAGCAACCAATAAAGAAAAATTCATTAGGTTTAGTAAAATTATAGGACTCCAAGGCATCTCGCGGAATGATTCTGAAGTTTACATACATATTATATCAATTTTTTAATCGTCCCACTATTCATTTCCACAAATACTGGATATATTGGATATACAACCAAAGTATTGTAGAAGACAAGATAAAAATGTTTAGGTAAATATAATATTAAAACTCGATACATTGACTGGGTCTGTTTTTTTGGGAAGAAACTCTTTATATATATATAGTAATATCTGTGTTGGGTAAATTAATCTGTGCAATTGTTATAACCTACTAGAAAGGCTTTTATAACGAAACCCCGCAGGCTATTAAGCGGTCACTAGATGTAGAATATTATTGGGCAAATAAATTGCAAAAAAAAAAAAAAATATATGTATGATATATATAATTATATGTATTGGCACAATCTTTCAATATCATATCAATTTTTGCCCGCTTCACACAGAGCTGTGTGTAAGTAGCTTACAAGCTTGTATAAAGCGGCAGGGAAAAAATACTGCAAATTGTTCTGAATCATTTATTTTGAAGAAATTTTCCATTTCAATTTCTCACAATTACTCACAATGTTCCTCCATGTGTTGTAACCAAAACAAATCAAAACTATGTGTGCTAAAAAATACATATTTTTTCGTTGTCTAACGAAACAAAACTCAACTTGATTGCACTGTAACATTATGCATCTATGGGCCGCTTTAAGTCATGCTTCTGCTACCGTTGCTACTGCGCTTTGACAACTCTATTGATGTTTATTTAAGATACAAATTCCATTCGTTTCTTATGGTCGCTCATCGTTCGTTGGCAACGACGACAGCAGCAAGTTGAGCTCATTGGCTCAGTGTTGTTATTACTATTGTATTATTATTGTTTCTATTACTGTTTGACATTTTCCACTCAAAGTCGCACTCACTTGATACTGACTGTTGGGTACATTGCCACTATTCAGTTTCAGTCGCAAACGAAGTTTGGAGCGATACGGACGGTTATTGGGAGTGTGTGGCGCTCGCTCTCTTCGCGTCTTGGGCAAAAAGCGCGCGCGCGTTTTCTTTGATTTAAATAGTAGACTCTTGTCGCATGTGAAATCATATTGTTTATCGCTTGCTATTTAAACGCTAAATGTTTGTTAATTGCGCGTGTTAATAGTATTTACAATAACTATTTTTTTTTTGTTTTGTTTTTTTTTTTTTATAAATTGTTTCTTGTGTGCCCTCGACCTGAGTTCATTCGTTTGAGCTTTGGTTAAAATTATTGTTTTTATTATTTTCTGTGGTTTCTTTTTTTTTTTTTTTGTGTGTGTGTTATTTTGCCTTTCAATGTTATTAAGGAAAGAGAAGAAGTTTGGAATGATAAGCGACAGGACGCAAACTCGAATTATTTAAACAAATTGTTTAAATAAAGAAAAACAATCTCATAAAAAAACAAAACAACAAAAAAAACAAATAGAAATAGAAGAAACTGACAACTGACAAATTGGAAGATCATCAATATCACAGCAATAGAGGAAGCGAAACTCAATTGAACTAATCTTAGAATGAATGCAATGCAAATGAATGGTAAGTCATGGAGTAAATAAATATTCTTGCGGCACACTTAGCACTTGAGAGCCTAAGTAGACTCTCTAGAGAAAATGAAAGTGAAATATAATATATCGATGATTTCATTTTAGAGATTGGTGTGCCTTTGATTACATTTTTTCTTTTCTTTTCACAATACCTTTTTTGAAGACTTTATTTTTGTATAAAGGACTTCTGAAGATTTTGGAGCGTCTCCTGGACCAGAGACGATCTCCTTTTGTGATCACAAATTATTATCTTTTATTATACTCATAATAATCTTAAGCAAAAAAAAAAAAAAAAAAAAAAAAAAAATTGTTGACTTTGGGCAAAGTAAGAAAGAAGCACAAAATTATTTCAAAATATTGGAACAACAACAATAATTATAATAACTCACTACATGAATAATGACTATTGCTTGCTTATCCATTAACATTACCTTAATTTTTATTTTTTCCCTTATTATTTTTGGTTTACTTTGCGACTTGGTTAAATACTCTTAAGAAAGTGTTAATGGCACTATTACTGTACTACTGATGTTTGCAGCACATTTAATGAGACATGTGACATGAGATACTGTAGATACACATATGTATATATTATATATGAGATATGTGACATTCAAATCAGCATCCATAGGTCTGTGGATCAATCCATAAAAGCTATTTATAGCTTCTAATTTTTTTAATGAATGTTACCCCACCCGCAGACGACATTCGGGATTTCTATATAATTGATGGCAAACCATGAAAGATTCCCAATTGTTAAAAACAAGTGAGCCCAGTCTTCAAATGAATCTTAATTTATAGATTTTCGATATCAGAAATACCAGTCACAAAAAAAAAAAAAAAAAAAAAAAAAATCCTGCTTCTTCAAACTTTATTAGATGAAAGATTATATTGAACCCCAGATCGTTTTGAGCATAATTGACCATTGACACCTAATTGGATAGTAGTAGTAGAATAAGTAATTAATGCGCAAGACTGTCATGTTAATTTTCAATATTTGCCGCCTGCAAATAGGTAAAAGGCATCAAAGATTTCTGCCCTGGGCTTTTTGGAATCAACCATTGCTAGAAGATATTGACAGTCTGACAAGCTTGACTTTTTTTTGTCAATTCTTTCGATTTACAAAACATCGTGTGTATTACACATTACATTCATAACTAAAGAATGGCTGAACCATGATTTTTGATTTGTTAGATTTGACTTCACACCGAATAGCAGAATAACTGTTGATTAGAAATTGGGTGGATAAAATTTTCCATATAAAGCAGAGAGATTTCAAAATGAATTAAGTCGTCTTTTGAAAGGTGAGGAAGTTTTCATTCCGAGAATTCCAATTCCCAATCGATTTGTCATTCGAGTTTAATCCTGAGAAGATGACATAAGCCACTAACATTTCAAGACATTCGTTTACTCAGGAGGGGTACCTTAAATACAAACCCCCAACTCAAATTCATGCTATTATTAGAAAAACTTTTTTGTTTTTTGAAATTTGGACACATTAAGTTCCTGATCCATATTCATCCAACATATAAATTTCAGAATCCTAGGATTACTGGATCGTATAGCTCTCACACAAAAAACAATTTCTATGGGCTGCATGAAGAGTATTCGGCATAGTCGAAGATACCCTTCACCCTTCTTGCTGCTTTTTTAGTAACAAATATTGATTCTGATTATTATAACATTTAAAATCCAATGTATTAAAATATACAAAAATTTATACAAAAATTCATTCGAAATTTTAATACTTTTTATAAGCCCTGGCAAAACGTTTCAGCCATGAC
>JBANCV010001606.1:0-13675 GCA_037040105.1 Amiota albilabris
TGTGTGTGTGTGTGTGTGTGTGTGTGTGTGTGTGTGTGTGTGTGTGTGTGTGTGTGTGTGTGTGTGTGTGTGTGTATCTTTGACTATGCTGAAGATGTAATACTCTTCACGCAGCCCCTCGAAAACGTGGAACGCATGGGAGCTATACGATTCAGTAATCTTATGTCCAAATTTCAAGATGATAATATAAAAAACCAAAAAGTTTTCCTTATAAGAATATGTATTTGAGTAGTGGGCTTGTATGGGAGTTACCCCTCCTGATAGTCCTAGGGACTTGAAATTTTTGTGGCTTATGAATATGGGACAAACACATCCAGTTCGATAGCATGAAAAACAAAAAAGTTTTTTCTAATAAGAACATGAATTTGAGTAGGGTTTTGTGATGGAAGTCCTCCTCCTAGTGGTCCGATTCAGCTGATTCCGACATACGTACTAAATGCAAATTTCAGCTCTCGTAACTCAAAAACTGAGTCACTAGTTTGCATACATACTGACAGACGGACATAGCTACTTGTCTCGTCACACTGATCAAGAATATATATATTCTTTATGGGGTCTACGATGTCTCCATCTTTGCATTACAAACTTAAAATACTATGCACTACGTTAAGAGTACAAAAAATGGGAAAAAGGGAATCATTTATGTATTTGAGAAATGAAATGAATTGAATTGATTTGACGATGACAAAGTGAACTCTCCCACCCCACCCGTGCGCTCTCTTGTCTCATGTTATATGTAGGTTGTATGTAAATGCTCGTGTGGAATATTCGCACTTGCAGCAAGAAACTAACTGATAAAAGTCACAAGTGCAAAGAGCAATAACATGAATTGAACATAAAAACACTAAACAAAGACCAACAAGGAGAGACTAAAGAATAGGAATAGGAATAATAATAAGAATAAGCAGACGGACTGAGAGACAGGCAGACTAAAGCAGTCAAGTAGTCAGGCAGTCATTATGAAATGTAAGTCAAGCGTGAAAAAAAGCTTTACTTCTTGTCTCTTATTGTTCTTGTTGATGTTCAGAATTGTGATTGTTATTCTGGATTCATTCGCCTGTTCATTCATCCGTCCGTCCGTCCGTCCGTTTGTGTGTCGCACAGACAACGACTAAGAACAGCTGAAGAACATTTGAACAAGCGATCTGTATATGGACCAGTGGAGTGTTTTGACCTGTGGAAGGGTCTCACCAGAATTCTTGTATTCAACATAATTGACACATTGAATAAATTTTATAATCAGGGTAATATAAGGGTGCCTTTCTACCCTATTATCTTGGTTCCTATTTTGAAAACGATTTGGATTTCGAATTTTCTCATTGGGTTATATTGGGGCCTTTGGGCATTTGCCAAAGTTGTCTGTAGGCATAGACATAAAGATACACTCATTCGCTCGCTCGCTCGTTCGTAATACGAATATGCACATAAAAAATATAACACCTTAAAAGAGTAGAGAACAAATTTAAGTTAAAATAGTCTCGTCTAGTCTCATAAATGTTGGCATCCATATAAAAACCATTCACACACACATGATGTAAAAGGAAACAATTGGGAAAAAATATTTAAAAAGAATTTTTTTTTTTGGTATATAAATGCATCTTGGATGGTCAGTTACACATATTTATGTTAAAATTACTGATTATTCATAACCATAACCATATATGTTCATACATATGTATGTAATGAGAGGGGTGACAAAAATTGTTATTGTAATAAAAGAGCAATGACAATGATGAAGTTGCTGTTGATAATGAGTGAAAAAGAATTGAATTTTAAATAAAATGAAGAATGTACAAGTATTTCAAAATAAAGATTTCCACACAAATGGGGTTGTCTTGCATTATTGTGGTGTTTTGCTCTCAATGCGGATCATTAAATTTGTCCTGAGTGGAGAAATCAAAATCTCGTAAATGCATCTATGCATCATTGCATCAAATCACCATCACCATCACATCAGTTGGTAACATTTGGTTTAAGTTTTTTATGACTCTGGACAGGATTAAAGAAGGGGGACTATGTGTATAAAAAGAAGAAAAACCGCCTTAAAATCTACTGATGACAAACAACAAATGTTCAATATTCCTTAAATAAACACAACATCAAGAGCAACAACAACATTGCATCACAATACATATTTGCATTGCACTTCAGGATGTGGTTGTTGTTGTGCGACATTACATATTTACATACTTATGTTTATTCATTATCTCACCAAAATTCTCCATGTTCGCAAGTCAACAAAACGCGCGCAAACATTTCACAAGCATCATATAAAGAGGATGCATTGCCACCATGCCCCCGACGTGATGTCACCAACATTCAATCGGTTTTTTTCTATTGAATGAGTGAAATGTAATGGATTGATATCAAGTAAAAGTAAAATGTGTGACCGGCACATGGGGGGTTCCATGGATATTGTTTTTTTTTTTTTTTTTTTTTTTTTTCTATATGTTTCAGTGACCATACTTGAATTTACTTCATTTGAATATGAAAGAGATGACCATTAAAGAACACAGCGCACCTTTGTTTCAATATTGAAATAAATGATCAAGTCACACACATATGACGCAAATGTTAAAATTTGCAAAATAATAAATTATTGCATAGTTTTAGGGCATTATACTAAAAACACATTTCTCATATGGGAACCCCGTTTAATTTTTAACGTTATTTTATTTTTATTATTGGTTGTTATTATGATAACAGAAATACACATTCTGTGAAATTTTCAATTATCTATCTATTATGGTTCATGAGTACAGCCGGAGTCGGACGGACAGCGTAAGCTTATTAATGGGGTCTCGTTAGCATCCTTTGAGTACGGTACCCTAAAAATAAATAAAATACTCGTATAGATGTGTGGCAATATTTTGCGGGTTCGAAAACCTATGTATACCAATTTTTATGGGGATCGCAGCGTTATCTAGTGCTGAGTTACAACAAAAAAAAAAAAATTTTCCATTAAAAAAAAATACATACATATATTTCGCAACTTTCATGGTGATCGGTCAAACAGTGTCGGAGATTATCGCTCTCACACATACTGATCTAGATTTCCATTTTTATATGCATACAAATAAATATAAAAAAATATAAAAAAAAAACAAATCAACTTGATCCAATAATCCAGAATTCATTTAACTTATTCATTTTATTTGTATCTTTTCATTTATTTACAGTTAAGCCAAGTTCTTGGAAGTAATTTTGAGATCCCTACCGGTGTGAATTCTATCCTTATAAACTTGGCATCAAACACTAGATTCGAACTACGTAGCGGACTTTTCCATAATAATATCGTAAATAGTTTTATTATTGAAGGTCTCAAGGCTGATGATCAAGTAGAATTCGCACAGAATGCATTCCTTGGCAACAAAGGTGGTTATCCGGATATAAGGATTAACAATGTGAAAACTGTTTTCATACGTCAAAATGCCTTCTCGGGTATGTATTGTTATCTATTGTCTTGAAATGTTTACTATACATATAATGATGGTTGATCTCTATTATATTATTGTTATATATATTGTAATTTAAGCTGGTGAAATCAAGTTTACTGTTCAGAATTGTGATACCTTAAATTTATTTACGGATGCATTTACCAATGTGAATATGACGGGCAATTTTGTGGGTATACGAGAGATGAGTATTCAAGAGAAAGCCTTCAATTCGGCACATGCAAAGGTGAGTTAGAATCGTATAGAATCGAAACATAGATTACGATGAATGAATGAATGTAATGATAAATCATCTCTCTAACTATTTATATGTATATAATATTTCATATAGTTACGAATTGAAAATGCTGGCATTGCTGAGATAACGCGCTTTGAGGCTTCCGTACATGAAATTCGTTTTATCAACTGCCGCATTGGAGTAATCAGACGTTTCACTTTCGATGTAACCAATATAAATTACATTGTTTTTGAGAATTGTCGGATTGAAACAATTGAGACACGTGCGATCACTGATAAACTGCATAGTGATCATGTTTCGATAACAAATGCTGTAATTGGTGTAATCGATAGTGAAGCAATCTATGGAAGTGGCATATCAGAATTGTTACTGACCAATAATAGGTAAGTACAATTTGTTAGATTTTTCATATATATATATTATATTGTAATGCATTGGTTTTGTTTCCATAGTATAACATCGATCAATGATCGAGCAATATCGGTGCATAGTGTAAATGTGACAATCGCCAAAAATGAAATCAAACATTTGGGTAATGATTGGCTCACTGTGAAGGATTGGGCCAAAATCATTGTGGAAGAAAATAAATTTGGAACCTTTGGAAATATGGCATTACAATTGCCTCAGCAGCCGGGGGACTGCAGTTTCAGTAGCAATTCGTTAACTAATCCTCAACCAGGCAGTTTGAATATAAGCAATTGCCGCATACATGAGATTTCCGTAAAG
Source organism: Amiota albilabris (assembly GCA_037040105.1). Classification (NCBI taxonomy): domain Eukaryota; kingdom Metazoa; phylum Arthropoda; class Insecta; order Diptera; family Drosophilidae; genus Amiota; species Amiota albilabris. Next base: position 4,420 of record JBANCV010001606.1, read on the forward strand.
AAACCATGCACTTGCAATTTGCAATGGTTGAATGATCTCTCGGATCATGATCTAAGATCGGAGACCTATTGCACGGTGGACAGTACATTGCAATATTGCTTCAATGCCACCTCGTTTAATACTTTGAAATATGTGAGCGAAGTTTGCGATGAGTCAAAGTTGACATTGGATTGCGGTGCCAATGGTAGAATCAAAAAGGTCGATGGTCGTTTCTTTACACCCGAAGAATTGGCAAATCGTCGCAACGCTAATTGGCCACTAATTATCTCATCGATGAGCGTAATTTGCTTTATTTTAATTATAGTGGCAGCGACTATGATCTCATGTTACTATTGTCGCTCTCAGGATGACAATGACAGTTTTGGCTTCACCGATGCCAGCAATACATTTAGTAATCATGGCTTAGAGAATGCCAGCAATACCAACAATACGAGCCAAAGACATATCCATGAATTCACTTTGGAGGAACGCCATATCATAAACCAAACTTTGAATTTGTTGAAGAAAAATTATCCAGACATCTATAAGTCGGTAAAGGTTCGTACCAAGTATTTATTGCGACACGACTTAAGTGAAAAGAAATGTGTGAATACCATAACACACATTGTAACAATCCTTGGACGTGCTCATGATCCCAGTGATGATTTTGTTGAATTCGATCGTGTCTTGACACAGCATTTGCAACAACGCACTCCGAGCGCACCGCCAATTGATCCTATTTATACCGAACCTGGTTTAGCTCGTGCTGCTCATATGGTAAATCATCAAATGATAAACAACCTTTGTTTGGATAACAGTATCAACGTCAATACTGGATCGACATTGCGTTCACCTTTAACCGACGGCGGGGATTTCTATTCAAGTTCCATTGTCATGAGTTTACCAAGATATAATGATGATGAGTGTAATCTACCATTAGCAGGCAATGTTGTTGGTAGCACTGCTACTGGTGGCAACAGCAATGGCAACGGCAACAATAACAACCACAACAACAATAACAATAACAACAACAATGGAAATGGTAATGGCAATGCTAATGCCAATGCCAATGCCAATGCCAATGGCAATGGCAATGGTAATAACATCCCTGGCAACCTTGGAATTTTAGGAAGAAACTTGCCACCCGAGCACATTTATGCGGAGCCAAGCTGTGCCCAGCAACCTTTGTTACGCAATGAATATGCATCGCCAGCTGATCGTCATTTGGAATCAATGGATTTATACTCCGAACCAATTAACGATCGAGGTAATTACCATCATATGTTCTAAGGTGATGATGATGAGAGGAGGAGGGTGATCGGTGGGTCGGTCGGTCTGATCTAGCAAAAATAAAAATAGTGATTCAATTTCAGTCAGCCAATATCCGTCAATCAGTCACTCAGTCAGTTAGTCAAAGGCAATCAGAATTGAGAGATAGAACAGATAGAAGATTGAACAAACGAACGAAAGAGAGAAATTAAAGAGGAGTAGAAGGTGGAAGATAAATATGAAGAGGAACATAATAATAATAATAACAATAAAATTATTGTAATACAATAATAATAATAATAATAATAAGTATAAATAGAATTATGTGTATAGTAGATTGTTTTGTAGTAACATAGTTGTTTAGAAAGCGGATGGGTGATGATGAAGAATTAATGAATTTGCTAAGAAGTTGGACCACCATCACAATCACCACTACCACCACCATAAGCATCAACACCATCACCACCATCAACCATCAAACACCACAACGGACGAGACTCATTTCCTTTTCGTTTTTATGGGCTGTGAACGCAAATCTTTTGTGTAAATATTTCTTTGAGTTGAATTCTGTTGGGCTCGAATTGATCCAATGATGAGATCATCATCATCATGATCATATACATATACATATACATAATAATACTCCTAATCATTAATGATGATGATGATGATGATGATCATTATAATGATTAAATTTTTAAGTTAATGTTATAATTTCTTTTTTATTTGTTTTTCCTTTAAACATTTTGTGATTTAATTTGAATTTAAAATACTATATGAATTAATATTTTTGATTTTTGATTTTTTTTTTTTTTTTTTTTTTTTTTAAATATTTTAAGAATATGAAAACTGAAAAATGAATTTAATTTAATTTTTGTTTCTTTGTTTGTAATTAAAAAAAAAAAAACATTTAGTATTTTGAAGAATTTTAATGTTTTAGTTTTAAAGAAATAAATAATCTTTTCATTTTTATGGATTTTCTTTAACATGGAATCAAAAATCTTCTATATTTTTGTATGTATACTGTACTATACTATATGATAAGTTCTATATATATATATATATATACACACACACACAAATACACAAACACACACACACACACACACAAAACAGAAACAAAAACGAAAACTGCACTTTCAACAAAATGGAAATTTTGGCCAAATTGTTAAAGTAAAAAATATACATAAAATACATTTATAAATAATATTTAATATTAAATTAATCAATAAAATTAAATTAAATAATTAATGATAAAAATAATAATAATCGTAAAATTATTTATAAAGCAATTGAGATTGATGATATTATTTAGATGAAAAAAATATGAAATGGAAAAGAAAATATATGATAAAAAAAAAAAAACAAATAAAATCCACACAAAATACACAACACAAAACAAAACACATATGACTATTGTTACTCACTTACTTATTTCTACTCAATATCTATCTATCTATCTATCTAACTATCCAGCTATATATCCATATCCAGTACATATGTATGTATGTAACTCTTGATTATCCCATCATCTATGGATGATTGATCATTATCTAAATTATTGAATACGTTATATTTATAGAAAATGCACATGCCACTGTACTCATCGTACTTTAGATTAAGCGAATCATCCACTCATTTAAGTTCCACAACTACTTACAAAAGATCCACTCATAGGTCATAGATCTATCTATCTACTTATCTGGGGATAATAAGGATACATCTTAATCTAATATTAGGCAAAAATTATTCATAGTACAATATTCTACACTATTTGTCTTGGATTATATTTTTTCAGATTATCACACACATTTCACATACAGATACACGCACATACTCGTTATACATCATATGAATGTATATCATGGAAGGTGTAATTTGTGTAATTAACTGTAATTTTAAAGTGTGTTGGTAAATATTAATCAATGTCTTTCTCAGTAAAGTAGTATGTAGAATAGAGTAGTTGTAGTTGTATATTTAAATTACTCTTATCTCTCTCTCTCTCGCTCACTGTCTCTTTCTCCATAAATAGCTCTCTTGTTCTATTGAACTCCTCTATCTCAGTCTCAATCGGAGATAGAATAAATTCATCCATATTCATATACATACATACGCTGCTTTCACTACTCCTTTCATCAATCATTCTCTTTCCTCTCTTGTTATTATCTCATTTACATTTACAGAAATCAACAATATGCCACCAACATATGAAACAGCCATGGCTGCGGCACTTCAGGGACAACCTCAAACTCCACCACAACCATTGCCGAAACCGCAAACGCTTTTGCCCCAATATGCAACACCAAAATCACGAAACAAGGACTCGACCAATACAACCGTTGTTAGTAGCTTTGGCGCTGTTGTCATTGGTGGTTTTGAACAGCCACCTACTGCTTCTACATCTGCTGCCGCTGCTGATACTAATGATATTAATATAATTGATGATGATTATTATACTGATACTGACGATTATGAATCTGATTTTGAAACTGATTCTGATTCTGATGATCAAGCTGCCCGTGCTTCAAGTTTGGGTATACCCATTTCAAATGTTCGCCGTTTGGCCATGACTTTTCAAGCAATGGAAAACGATCGTTCCAATCCACGCCATAAGCATTTGCCAACTCCCGTCTATACTACACCACTTGGCGGAGCCAAACGCAAGCAATATGGCAGCGGTAGCCGTGCCGCCGGTGGTGGCAATGTTGGCATGAACGTTAGTAGCAGCAGTGGTCGTCGATTCTTCGTGACTCCAGTCATAATGGAAGATCCAATGGAAGGAGCTGTTGGTGGTCTTTCCAAAGCTGATGAGATTGAAGAATGCGAAATGACAATTTTGCGTCGTACCAAGAATGATGGCAATGGCTCTGAACACTCTGGTGGCAGTGCTGACACTGTCAAAATTGGTGAAATTATTCAACATGCCGACGCCTAAAAGAAGGCAACACCTACACAAATGGGGTATTTTGTAAGTGGGTGCATCGATTCGATCTATTCCTTCCCCTATATACCCCAAATCCAATCAATTAACAATTGGTAAAAGAAAAGAAGTGAATTGAAATTAAGAATCAAATAAGTTGAAGAACAGAAAAGATGAAAAGAGATAAAGAAGAACGTTTTTTTTTTCCAGTCTAAATGACAATTTATCGATGATCGATAATAGATAATAGATTTATTTATTTATTCATATATAACTAAGAACAAAAGCAACACATGATTGTGATTTCAATCCAAAAAATTGAAGAAAAGAAAGTTAAAAAACAAAAAGGAAATGTGAATTTAGTGAAATTAAATTTGTATAGTTAATAAGTTAAAATATGTCTTTATAATAAAAAATGGAATAGAGACACGTAAATGGAGAAAAGAGTATAGGATGTAGAGGGATATACCTATATACATACATATACATTGAATGCAGAACGAATAATTAAGAGAGAAAGCATTTAAATATTTGAATAATACAACGAGAAAGGAGAATAAAAAACATGAAATTTTTATAGTTAATAAGTTTAACTATGTATTTATAATAAAAAATGGAATATATGGAATGGAATCGTAAAGAGAATGGAGAACATAACACCATATAAATTAAAGAAAAGAGCATTTAAATAGTTGAAGGATCCAGAGTGAGATATAGAGAGTGGAGAAAAAAGAGTATAGATCAAAAAAATGGAGAACATGAAACCATTGAAGACTGAACGAATATTAAAAGAAGAGAGTATTAAAATAGTTGAAGGAATACAGAAAGGAGTATAGATCAAAAGAATGGAGAACATGAAACCATTGAAGACAGAATGAATAATCAAAGGAGAGAGCATTAAATTTGTTAAAGGAAACTAAGAGAGTAAGCGCGAGCTTAGAGTCAATTTAGTCTTAAGGAAATGAGCAGAAGGAGGAGGACAAATAACCAAACCAAAATGGTATTTTTTTTTTTTGTTAAGTGTTAAATGTTTTATTTTAATTTATTAAATTACTTAACTTTGTTAATTTTTTTTTTTTAAACAATGATGAAGATTAGAGAGGGATCGGCGACTCAGAAAACAAGTTCCTCAACACATACGCAAGTATAGGATAATTTTATTCCTATATGAGTACATGATTAAATATAAAAACAAAACAAAACAAAACAAAACAAAAATAATAATGACTAAGTCAAAGTGTCTCAAAAAGAAAAGTGTGCCTATGATGAAAGCATTAAGAATTATGATTAATTTATTTCAGTAAGAAGAATCTGTTAAAACATTTCATTTCATTTACTCTTCTACCTTTCCAACATAATCTTACATTACATACATCATTTTCTTATTGATTGTTTTATTTGATAAATTTTTTTAAAAAATTTCTTTTGATTTTTTTTCTCAATTTCAATCACAATTAATGAATAAATTTTTTCTTTAATTTTAGAATACAGTGAAATGTCTCTTGCTTTCTGTGTAAAATGGAAGATTGTCCAGAACAAAAATTCTTTATTCTTCCTAAAATGTATATATATGTATTATACATAATTACTGTAATTTCTGTCTATCGTAGAGAAAGATATATGTAATACTACCTTCCATCCAAAAATACAACCCACCCATCCATACATTCATTAATCCCATCCAAAATATCCATCCATCCAAATCCAATTATTAAAAATTGTATTTAAGATATTAACAAATATTAAAAACTTTTCTAATTTTTATTAACCACAAAAAACAAATTAAATGAATCCATCCAAATAAACTCAAACTATCCATCCAAACAAACCCCAACTATCCATCCATCCATCCCATACTCAAATTATCCAATAATCCAATCTATTTAAATAGTGCTTAAGATGTTAACAAATATTAAACACTTTTCTTACTTTTATTAGACAAAAAAACAGAACACAGTACATTTATTTGTTACAACTGTGTAATGAATAGATGATGAGACGATTTAGAAAGAACCAAGACCAATAAAGTGAATTGAATGAGTCCTGTCTCACATTTGCAGGGAGAACAAAATCGATGTACCGGAATCGATGTAAATTTTGTACTCAGATTGTCCTATTGTCCATTTATGAATCCATCCAATTAAAGACAAATGAAAGATACTGAAAAGTGGAGAAGAAGGGAAACGGGAAAACGTAGAGAAGAAGGTGGTGTCCGTCCCCGAAATGAAAGACAGAGATTTCACTGTATTTACTATATTGAATTTTTAATAAAACTATTCTTTTAATTTCTTCATTATTTCAATATTTCTTCGTCAATTTGTATTTCATCAAATTTTGTTTTTATTTTTCTTATTTTTTTTAAATAATTTGTAATATTAATTAATATTTTTTTTTTATATTATTTCAGTTTTCTTTGTTCAGTTTTTATTAAACTGGTTTTTTCATTAAATTTTGCATTTGCATACTTCAATAAAATGAAGAAAATGAAAAAAAAAAAAAACATTTCAAATAAATAAATAAACATTTTTTGTCCAGTTATTATCATTATTAGTAATCCCAATTAAACATTTATATTACAATACAATACAATTTATTATAAGAATCAAGAAAGACATATTGAAATATTATATAAAAATTTATGATGGAAACTATAAAAATAAAATACCCACGAGTATAAATAAAAATACTTAGATAAACTTAAAAATGTTGCTATTATATTATTTTATTGCGTCTATCCATACTCTGTCGAAGGTAGCAGAAGAATACATTTTGGATTTAAACTCATGTACACTAGAATGTGGTGGACAACTTTATGCAATTGTTCTGGTTTGTTTATGGTTCAAGACTCTACACAAAAATATTCTCTCGAACATTGTCGCGTCTTATAGATCGATAACCCCTACCTACAACCATTTCCGGCTGCCAGATTTCGGGATCATGATTACTGCAGCGCAGTTCCACTGACAGGGGAAGTGGCAAATGCTGAGCATGCCATTGAGCAGCATCATCAGAGCTTTGGCTAACTTCGCGTCGATGTTGTCAAAACCAGGAGATTTTTAAATTTTTTTGATTTTCAGTTTGACTACTGCAGGAGTCTCATATCTGATGAGGCACACATGCAGCAAATGCCATCAGATGGCTTTGGTGATTTCACCCATATCGCCCTTTGATCGAGGGAATTCATTTCTTCAGCAACCGATACCATGAAAAATTACTGAAGCCCCTTACTCCGCGGGCAATGTGTCTAGCTCACAGCACAACTCGGCGTCGGTTGAATACACTTTATGCCACCGATGTACATTCAGTAGAAGATCCTAAAATGTCATGTTTATCTAAGCTCATCTTTGATAAATATCTTATTGATCACTCAAATGTATATAAACATACCTGGTTACATTATAAAAATAAACATAATAAAAGAAAAAACAATTTGTATTTTATTTATAATACAGTTTAGGTATTGCAGATGGTCTAATGAAAGAACACAACCCAACTGAACATTTAATAAATTGTTTATGGTAGATATTTTACGAGTGATCTTCTACAACTATAAAAGTGGATCTACGTATGTATGCTTCCTATAGCCTTCGCACTCGCTGGGCCCATTTTAATGAAATTTTCAGAGAAACTTGAGCATAGTCTAGTGTCCCTATGAAGAATACGTATGATGAGATGTGTCCGTCTGTGTACTCGTAGCTCAACAACAGAGGCAATGCCACTTTAATCACTGCCATACATGTTGCCATACAGTTTGTAGAGTGAGCGCTTACACCTCGGCTTGTTACTACTGTGTTTAAAACATCACGATAAATTGATAACATCAAAAAACAAGCACATCGAAATCCCTATCTCATTTCCAATAAATCAATAACGATAGATACATACATACAAGACCCATTGAAAAAGATCGAGTTATAAATTATTCCTTAAACAATAGTTCAACAACTAAAGGAATTGATGCAATTAATGGGCTACCCAACCCATGGACTGATTATACTCGAAGGTAACTTTAATTCAACTCAGTCTGTTAGAATGCTTTTATTCGTTCCAATGTAAGCCAATCAATTTTTTATTGGTCCTGCGTGTTTTTGGGTTTTTGCATAAAATGTGTTTCAAGTCTGTAACAAAATGTTATGCCTAAAAGTATGCAGTGAACTTTGTTTTTAGATAAACCAATGCTAATTATCATTCTTCGCAGTAGATAAAGAAAACATAGATTCAGATTAGATTGATTCGCTATTAAGTCCTTGAGACTTATAAAATGAAACTACTGTGGAAACTCAATATAACTTCAGTCGATTTTAGACAAAGGCCCTAGCAGCCAGTGCTACATCTTCCTTGTTAACTTTAAGTTTACTAAATGTTAGCAGTCTTAATAAAAAAAACAAAAACTTCAGTCGATTTTACATCAAACTCTCTAAAACGTCGAAATTACTCGACTTTGGTTGGTTTACCTTGTTAGACCAATACAATGATTTTCTTCTCTCCATTTAACGTCAACTACTCTCAATAACGTCGAGCAGTCCATTACGTGACGTTTATAGAGTTTGGACTGTAATTTACATAACCCCATTTACAAAGGCCACAATAAGCAATAAGCCAATTTAAACTGTATTTGTAAATTTTACTTGTTTTTTTTTTTGTTAATTATTAACTTCTGACAACTTAATAGGTTCATGCTGATCTTGTTAACTCGGGTTTGGCTTTGGCTTTGACTTTGTTTTTGGTTTATCTAAATCTTTTTACAATTCTACTCTATTCTGTTCTAAGTATTTTTACACATAAATGCATACATTATATGCAAAATACTTGTTCAAACAAATTAAATTTATTGAAAACATCAAATAAAATGAATGGATGTGGAAAGGGTGTATGACGGCGGAGATGGTGAGGTGATGGATGTTTAAGAGCACTTGCAGCGGAAAATCAAGTTGAACAACTTTTCAATTAAAAATGTAAGTAAATGCAAATATTTCAATTGTTATTATTATTTTTATATTTATACATATATGTATATATATACAAGGTGTGTGTTAAAAGTTTCCGAACTTTTCTGGCAGGGCATTTTCTGGTGCCGCCATCTTTGTG
>JBANCV010001608.1:0-13668 GCA_037040105.1 Amiota albilabris
TGCCGAAGATGTAATACTCTTCACGCATCCCCTAGAAAACGTTTTTTGTATGGGAGCTATGCGATCCAGTAATCCTAGGATCTTGAAAAATACATGGTTGATGAATATGAATTAGAAACCTTTAGTGCCCAAATGAAGATCAAGATGATAGGATAAAAAACAAAAAAGTTTTTCTAATAAGAACATGAATTTGAGTATGTGGCTTGTATGGGACGTACCCCTCCTGATAGTCTGAGGGTCTTGAAATTTTAGTGGCTTATGTATATGGGTTATATACTTCCAGTGTTTAGTTGTCAGTTTAATAGCACAAAAAACAAAAAAGTTTTTCTAATAAGAATATGAATAAGTAGGGTCTTCGTATGGGAGGTACCCCTCCTAGTGGACCAGTTGGGTTGATTCTAACAAATGTGCTGCATATGGTAAAAACAAAGCTGCGTGCAAAATTTCAGCTCTCTTGTTCTGAGGGTTTAGTTTGCATAAATACACACGGACATGGCTAAATCAACTCGTCTCGTTGCGCTGATCAACAATATACATATATACTTATGGGGTCTCCCCGATGTCTCCTTCTGTGCATTAAAAACTTCATGACCAACTTATAATACTATTCACTGCGTGAAGAGTATAAAAAATTTAAAAATTAAATAATAAAATAATAAATTAAGAAAAAACATAAAATTTAATGACAAAGAAAATAAAGAGGAGAAGAAAAAACAAGAAAATTGATAATCTTCGGCTAAGCCGAAATTTTATTTAGACTTTTTTCGATCACTAAGAACTCCACACTTTCAGGTCCTTCAAAACAAGGCCCCCATCAGCACAATCACTTATGCCTTCTGGTTTTCAGGAACTTGACACTTCATAATGACCTTGGCATCGCTTCAAGAAATAAACTTCCACAACTACCGTTAAAATGACAGACTTTAGACACACCCAAATCCGCTCACTTGCAGAACCACGAACTAACCAGGACTTTGATTCAAAGTAGACAAAAAAAATCTACATCAAAATCTACATCTACCAACTCATACCTAAAAAATCCACTTTCATCATTCAGTAAACTGATTAAAAATTTAATTCATTCCCTGTAAATTTATATAGTCCTCATAACAATACTTTAAAGAAAAGAACTCCACACTTTACTAATCACATGATTTATTTATGTTACCATATATGTATGCATTAAGTGAAGTTTGTTTCTAGTAATCCTCAATTTCTGATGCCAGCCAAAGACCTTTAACTTTCCATTTCCATTCCCACACACCATAATATTTCTAATGATCTAATTTCAAATATTATTTCTTTTAAAAATTATAAATAGACTTCACAAGAATAACAGACAAATTGATTAGCCTTCCTCAGAATGATATTTAGAATAAACCCTGAGATTGACTTTACCTTTACCAGACTGGAGAACGGAAGAATTCGGAGAATTCTGTTAGAGAGTCGCGTCTGTCTATAATGATTTTAAGAACGATAACTGCAAACACTGAGAACTCTATGACATAGTAGAGATGGACGCACGGACAACAAATGATGGAACAAATTAGTGACAATCTGTAAAAGGTATGAATGATATTTTATATAGTATATACACACAAAAATCTATTGTTACCAACAACAACAACAACAACATCAATGGGGGAAAACATTAACAAAATACAAACATTTATGCGATGATTCACTGTAAATATCAATTCAGATTCGAAACAATTCCTTCATAAACAAATAACAACAAACACAACAAATAATCATTATTCACTTGTCTATGTCTATTAATATAAGTATGTAAGTATAAAGTAGTAGGGTACATACATATGTTACGATGTTTCACTGTACAATGGAACCATCATTCTTTGCAAGCAGTAACAACAACCAACATCACAAACATTCGATTTCATGGTCTATTCATGGTACTACATACGATCTGTTACTTGAATACATGTATGCATACAGGTGATGTTCCACTGTAACTATCATCATCATCATTTTAATGGATCTTCATCTTAAACCACTTGATTTGCACTTGCCCTCAACAAACAATAAACTTAAGTTGTAATTACCAAAGCTCAATCATGATTGATTGATTGATTGATGCCATTCAAAATATCTTTAAATTGACTGATCTGATAATCTTCTCAGATATGTTGTAAGTATTACATATGGGTGAAAGAACTTCTAAAGATGCCAGCAAATGGTCATGAAAAAATTTTAAGAAATACAAACATTAACACAATTTTTATGTACCACAACGTGCTGAGAATTCTATATATAGAGAGTGGGGTGTTTCTTACTTCCTTATTCCATAGGAAATTATGATCTATTAAATTTATGTTTATTTATTTAGAACAAAGAATAACGTGCTTGAGTTCATTTTCAATAAAATTTCATAAAGGATCGTATTTCTTCTCACTATTCTTTATTCAACTCGTCAGACACATTCCTGAATGAATCACTTTTCTCCATCACCTTTTGCCATCATCATCTCTACTGTTCTCCTCCTTCTTATTCATACCTTTATATAAACAAATAATGATTTCATTTGTTTTTTATTATTATTAGATTTTATTTCTTTGTGTTATTGCGAATTATTTGCATGACTTCAAATTAAAGAAGAAGGAAAGCATCATAAAAAATTTAGAGTGAAAATTATTTCGCGCAGATTGTAGAAATTGGGTGTGCTGTTGAATACTTTCTCAATGATCTCTCATCAATTCTCTCGTTTTATGGACGTCACATACATGTGTCTATACAGTATCTATATATATATATGTATACAAAATTAGATGTCTGCATCAGCATCACCATCATCATCATCATCATGTTGACTGAAATGAATGAATCAGAAATAGAAGCAGAGTAACCAAAAATAATGTTGGATTTATGAAACATCATAAAATACCCTTTGAAGATCCTCAGGTTTTGTACATATGTACAGTACCAAAATCATCATCATCATAATCATGTATCTATTTATATATCAAGTTGCAAATTTTTGTTCATTTTTGTAACTCAGAAATTTGGGATCCAAATTTAATATGATCTTGATATACATATGTAAACATTATACTCGTACCTCAACAGTTTTTGATACATTATTATAAGAATTTCTGGATCTCAATCTTTTCAAAGAATTGAACCAGAAAGAAGGGGTTATTCGACTATGCCGAAGATGTAATACTCTTCACGCAGCCCCTAGAAAAATGAAAAAGTTTTTCTAATAAGAACATGAATTTGAGTAGGGGGTAGTTGTATGGGATGTACCACTCCTAGGATCATAAACTTAACATGTTTAGTGGAAGATATGGACTAGGAATTCATAATGTTCAAATTTCAGTTCGATACAACAATAAATGAAAAAGTTTTTCTAATAAGAACTTTAATTTGAACTTGGGATTTGTATGGAGGGCACACCCCTGCATGTGGTCCGATTTGGCTCGTTCCGAGAAATGTATTGTCCAAGCTAAAAAGAAACCTATGTACAAAATTACAGTTCTCTAGCTCAAAAACTAAGAGACTAGTTCAGACTAGTACAGACGGACATGGTTTAATCAACTCGTCTCATCAAGCTAATCACAAATATATATACTTTATGTGGTCTGCGATGTCTCCTTCTGTGTGTTACAAACTTCGTGACAAACTTATAATACTATTCATTCCCCCGTGAAGAGTATAAAAACACTTGCACAGCAACACAATTATGTATATTTTTCAATCTTAATAAGAAAAGAAGAATACAATGGGATAAATGGAGTCCAATAAACTTGGGTGGGTGTATGACTGGGTGTGTTGGTTGTTTTAGTTAGTGGTGCAACAGTAGCAGGACTAAATAGGCAACTACTAATGTCGTTGTTGCCAGCCAAATGTTGCAGAAATAGAGACGAGATGACGACGGCGACGACGACGATGATGATGATGATGATGGCACACCCGATCATGTTGGAATGAACAAATGGGTGAATGGGTGGCTTAGATGGATGATGCATATATGGTTGAATAAATATTATATAAACAATAAATTCAAGAAGAATGAGAACTTGCAGCATGCAGCAGCATCAACATGCAACATAAAGAGCAAAACTATATTTAGGTTCTTACGTGTCTAACAATATATAGTGTTTTGCTTCTTTGCTGTCTATGCCAGATATGTCATAGTTACCCATTTCATTGGGTAACCTTCAACATTCTATGGGTATCTAACCCACCCAACATAACTCGACCAAGGACCACCATTAACTCCCATTCAACATGATATGCAAAATCATGAAACATAATGATAATAATGATTATGATGATGATGATGATGATATGATCGATCTTGAAGTATTGAAAGCAATCTTTATCTATTTAATTGAAGAAAGGAAGCAACACTCAATTCACATTCTCAAGATTTTGTATGAGATGATGAAGATTCTTTTTCCAAACTTTCTACAATAATAACCAAATGCATTTCAAAAAGCATTTCATCTATTACATTCACATACTTCATCATATTACTCTGTGATGACCAAATCAAGTTAAATTTTCAAATTCAATACTTATTTCAATTCTACTACGTGTCTATTCTAGAAATGCAAGAAGAAGCAAGCTATTTACAAACAACAATGAGAATTCATACAAAAAAACACACACACACACACACACACACACACACACACACACACACACACACACAGAGATAGATACATACAAATGCATCTTCCGCCAGCTGTGTTTCTAGAAGAAGAAAAACTGGTTCTTAGTTCGGTGGTGTGTAAAATTCTATGCAGTTTAGTTCAATTCGGTGCGGTGCAGTGCAGTTCGGTTCGGTTCGGTTCGGTTAGGTTAGATGATGGGTTCTTTGGTGAGTTACGTTGAGGTGAGGATGTCGGTTCGGGTCGATTGGTGTTGTGTTGGGTTGTGTTGGATGGCTGCTTGGGTTGGTATGCTTGATTTGGCTAACACTGGCACATTGCCAGAAAATACAACTCAAGATACACATGAATGTATCTTAAACACGTACCAGATACAGATATATATATATATATATATACACACACACACAGAGTATCTATAGATACATGCAAAAGCCGCCCTCGGATACATAAAAACAAAACAAAACAAAACCAAACAAAATGAAATGAAAAAGGCGTCTAGATATCATGTGCATTGGCACGTCATAGATACTTTTGCCTTTGCTTTTGTTTAAATGAGAGTGTGTGTGCATCTGTGTCTGTTTATCTGTGTGTGTGTGTGTATGTGTGTGTGTGTGTGTGTGTGTGTGTGTGTTGCAAATCTTTTTTTGTACTGCACAAATATTTTGTGACGATAAATTTTTGTTTAGCGGCATTTTTCGTTCGCTTTACATTTTTCTTGCTTGACAAGTTCGAATCGTGTTGCTTGTTGTCTTTCTCCTCTTTATCTTCTTTGCCACCTTTTGTTTCGTCCGTTCGTCTGTTCGTTCTTTCTCTTTCCTTCTACATTGATGACAGTGACGAAGGACGGCCGAGTTTCTTTTACCGTTTTTGTTTTGACTTCTTTATTCTTAGTATACATACAGATATGTATTTCTACAGGCATATACTATATATATGTATGTATCTATGAGTGAGTATCTGTATCTATACTATGTATGATGTATGTATGTATCTATTTGTAGTGTGTACACGTCACGTAATACCAAACAATACAAAACAAAACAGAGAACTAAATAATTTGGGGTTCCATTGAAGCTTATGCATCCTGTACATACCCTACACTATAGAACACTTCTCTCCGACACATGGAAAGTTAGTAACATGATTAAAAATTGATTAATCCGTATTGGATCAATTTCGATTGAATGTGAAAATTGTCATTTCACAAATTTTGACTTTTTAACTTGGAAAAAAAAAATATATAAATAAAGAATCAAATTAGTGCTCTGGATTTCAGTAGTCGAAATCCATCCCTCCCTCTATCACTCTCTCTATATCTTTCTCTAAGAATCAAGTACAAGTCTTGCTTATAGACTTTACCAGCGTTGCCCGGCGAGTGTTGCTATTTCCCCACCGTCATGTTACTGTGTGATTTTTATAGTCTAGTAAGTTGTCAATGTGAAAGCGTGTCAATCAAAACTTTTCTTCTATTAGAAATAGTAAAAGTATTTCATCGGTCCAACGGTGATCCAGCAGCACCATCTAGTGGCGAGTTATACTAAAAAGGATGGCGTGAGAAAATTTCCGCGTTCGAATACCCAGATATGTATACCGATTTTCATGGCGAACGGTTCAGCGGTGCAGCGCTATCTAGTGGTGAGTTACAACAAATTGGATAGCATCAAGACCTTCTCCAAAAAAAAAAATATATACATATACATAAGTGCCAAATTTTATGGTAATCGGTCAAACGATGTCTGAGTTCTTAGCCGTTAAACTAATTTTCTGATTCTATTTTATATATGTAATTATATATATAAGATATCTAATTTATGTGATAACAGACATCAGGTCAAAGTGATAGTAACCCTTTGTTTTTTTTTATACTGCGCGTATGAAGGGTAATATAAAAATAACAACACTCACACTCATGATGTCTTCTTCTCCGAGGTGTAGTAAATTAAAGTAAAGGCAAAGAGACACAGAAAAGGAGAATGAAATTTATATACATATGTGTGTATGTACATACATAGATAGATCCATATATAAAGGAGAGGAGGCGGGATGGAGAGTACTTTTTCATTATTTTCTTCTTCTAAATATTTTACATTCATAATTTAATCGCGTGCATAGAAAGACTGAAAGGAGGAGGGCAGTCAGTTAAACGCAACCAACCAACCCACCATCCTCTTATAGTCTCATAAACAACTTACTCTCCACACACATATAATATTCTCTGTACACATACATTTGTGTATGTACATATATACGTGTACTATATAGATAGATACGATATTTTGTATGTATCTCGATTTAGATACGACGATACTATGAGGCAGGCGCAGGCATGCTGACGATGCCAAATGTAGCGAGCGCGTGACTTCATTAAACAAGAAAATAAAAGAAAAACAAAAAAATTACGTTTCTGCTACTGAAATTGACTGGCGGACGGACAAACTGACTGATGACTGAGAGAAGCGACGCTACGCGATGCCGACAACCAAGCCAAGCTATCAGCAATTTACCCCTCACGCATCCACATCAACACTTCAACAAAACACAATACAACAATCAACTCGTCAGTCTCTCTCTCACTGTTCTGTGCTCTCGCGCATATATTGCACGTGCCTCAATGTTGAGAGCGGCTAGCAAACAAAAGTGAGCGAGTGAGTGACTGCTTAGCCTACTAAATCAAGAGAGTGCCTAACTAACTTACTAACTGACTGACTGTCGGGGAGAGTACAAGAATGAAATAATTCATTGTTGGTGCCGTTGGTATCTCTCACTATCTTTGCTCAGTTGTTCAACTCATTTGTATGAGAATTGTGAGAGCGAGTGTGATTGCGTTTGTTTGCATGTATGAATGGCGCAAAATGAAATGTGCGCACTTTTTGTTTTTCTCTGTCTCTGTCTCTATTTTTGTTGATGTTTGTGATTCTCATATTAATTAATATGAAGAGAAGAACAAAATTTAAAGCAGCAAATAACGACAAAAAACAGAAGAAAAGAAATACGTTTCTTTTTTTTTAGTAAACAACATTTTACTATTATGTTATGTTTATTACGCACGTCGGGGTCTCATAGTACACCTGATTCAGATGACTAGCTTCCTTGCAATGCCGATAACACCCATCATAAGAGAGGCGGGCAGAGGAGAGCATATAGTAAGAGAGCAAAAGAAAAAAGAAAATGTGCAGAGGAGAGAAGAGAGAGATTTACACCCTACGTGCATTGAATGTTAAATGCATCAATTATCACTCACATTGCGTTCGTTCGTTCGTACGGTCAGTCAGTTAGTGTTCGTGACTGGCTGACTGACTTATTAACTATCGGTGACTTGGGACTTCTTGACTTAACTTGATTTCACGACTTTGCCTGTCTGTCTGCCTAACTGTCATCATCATCATCATCATCATCATATCATATTCCCCTTATTTTGGAATGAGAGAATGTGAGTATTGTATGTTATTAAAAGGAAAACAACAAAAAACAGAGAATAGAAGATTTTAGTATTCAAAAAATGATTTTGCTAAGCAGAATAGCATAATAGAAATTCTAGGCACGTTCTTAGTTGAAATATGTTTTTTCTCACCACCAAAAAAACAACGCCTCTTACAATCACCCACACACATCCTATTGTCAACTGCTACATACGTATGTATGTGGTATGTGCAAGACACTGACCATCGTTTTAAAAACTGCTTTTTCCTCATCATCATCATCACCATCATCACCAGCACTTCACTCTTACTGCTAACTTAAATCTAATAAACTAACCCATCCTCAGTCTTCTTCTTCTCCTTCTCAGGAGAAGGTCATCTTCTCATCTGAGGAGGACTACTACTAGATTCCTTCAATATATGTATAACTTTTGTATATATATAAGTACATAAATAAATTCATTGAGGAGTCACCCAATCACCCATCTCAAATATAGGTATGTATACGTAGATGACACCACACACATCACATTATAAACATCCTCCACCATTCTTCTGCCATTTTTTTTTTTTTAAATCATTCGGTTTGTTATTTTAATTAAATTTCCGTTTTCATTCTGCACATAGAGAAAAACCATTCAAAGAAAAACATTTCATCATTGAGTAGAAAACAAGAAACTTGGGGAAGAAAAGC
Organism: Amiota albilabris; assembly: GCA_037040105.1. Taxonomy (NCBI): domain Eukaryota; kingdom Metazoa; phylum Arthropoda; class Insecta; order Diptera; family Drosophilidae; genus Amiota; species Amiota albilabris. The sequence continues at coordinate 8,751 of JBANCV010001608.1, forward strand.
AAAAGCCGCCTTTTGTCAGTTGGCGTTTCCATCACCATCATCATCATCATCAACATTCACATTCTCATATTTGTTTCTGTACATATTTTTAACATTTGTTTATATTCTCAACAATTATAAATAAAACAAAACTGAAAACAAAACAAAACTGAAAATGGAAATAAAAACAAAACAAAAATAAACTGAAAAACAATAAAAACCAACAATCAACAAAACAATACCAAATTACCTCACCTCTCTCTCTCTTTCCTCTCTTTCTTTCTTGTTGAACACGACGACTGTCAATTCATTCAACAATAATAGAATAAGCTTTATAGCACAAATTGCAATTCTCTTTGCATTCTTCCTCTCTCTTTTTTAAATTGTATACAGAATTTATATTCTCTTGATTTGATTTTGATGTGAAGCCATCAAACAACTCTTATGCTTGCAACTGCACAGTGGTCAATAATGAAACAAAAAATTTGGAAACTCAATTAGCGAACATCCATCATCCAGTATTACTAAGTAGTAGATTTTGTACATCTATTATCCTTATGTAGATGCATAATTACACGCAGATTTAGTCCCATATAGGTAGATGAAAAATTGTTAAAGTCTATGTCTCTGTGTATTTAGTATTAGAAACAATTTAAATTTAATCAGTCAATAACACGGAATAAACACGGGAATGCAACGTAGCAAATGAATGATGATAAGGGACAAACGAATGAACGAACGAACGAAGACAACAACACACATAACTTATATGGATGCTTTATCTTGGTGGCGGATTACATCAAATAAGAATTAAAAATTAAAAATATTTCATAACAAACACGTAGTCACCCCGGGAAGGTAAGTAACAAAAAAAAATACAAAATTATAACACAGATAATCAAAAGTAAACAAAATATTTCCTTTAATTCATTTTTATTTTGGAACTTATCTTATCACTACACACATAGAGATAGAGGTGCTATTCATTATCAGTCATATCAGTCAAAGCTTTTCCTTTTTTTGGTCACACTGATAAGATAATGCAAAGAACACGCCTGAAAAATTCACGCGGAAAAAAAATTATAGTTCGTCGTTAAAAATAAATATGTATGTATAGAGAGTTTTGTGTTTCCTATTATTAAAAGTGTATGGGATGGATGCGATAAGATTTACAAAAAAGTATATGTACGTATATAAATACATACATATGTGCATAAAGCAGTGTAGACGACAAATCAGTTTTGCCAATTTACTTAAATAGCCTTACGATGCGACGCGACAACAACAGAAATTGTAATCAGAAAGTGGCGTTCCTTATCATCATCAATTGGGTATATTGGGAAATCTTATCTTATCAGCAAAATACAAATAAGACCGACCGATCGTCCGCCAAGCGAAAACTTCGTCATGGTAACGTCGTCTATAGCAAATATATGAATATAAATATGCAAATAGATTGATATGAATGTGCAAAATAATCTTGTTTGTGTGCATTCATTATTGGTAGAAAGAACATGAGTAATATAAAAGAAAAAAAAACCCATTAAATCAGCAAATGTAGTGGAAGAGCGAAAGGGATGCACAGGCGCCCTCTATTGATATGATTGGACTTACATACACAATACATGTTACGAATACTTATATATAGTAGAGAATTTATAAAAATTATCAATGTTGGAAAGACTGTGGTACGACTGTGAATAATGTTATGTCGAGCTTATCTCAACAGAACAGTATTGTAGTTGCAAATAAGCAACAAAACATTGTATATACATATATGCAAACATACATAGTTTTCTTATCATTTTTTTTACCAACAAAACTAAAGGCAGGCATGAGAAGTAATGTCTCGACGCAATTCGACATGCTGATTATTGCTGCATGCATTTGAATTATCATGAAAACCGAGGACGTTAAGAGAACAAAACATAAAATAAAACAACGCACAACTCAACTCAGACAGCAGTCAATATTAATTTGTCATTTCATTATGAATTGATGTACGTACATGTTAGTTGTTTGTTACTTGATAAGATAAAAGAATTCCTGATTAGATAAGGTACCTCACAGAAATGATAATTATAGATAAACTAAGGACGCTGCTTATCAACTTAGTTGTCATTCAAGCTTTAAGCTCAAAAACTAAAGTCATTATACCTCACATCAGAATGTTCTAATTACATTGTGATATCAACAACCTGGTTAGAATCCAATTTGCTTCTATCCGAGAATGTAAGGTAAAACAACCAAATGGCGACTAGGCAGACTTTTTAAGCCCTTATCACATAAAAACCTGTTTCACATCAAATAACTGCAACGTCTGAACACTGTTCAGTGAACAGTGACTTCATTACACACGACTCCTTCGACACTTAAATAATAGCATTCCTATTTTTTATATACATATACAAAACCCGGCTATGTACAAAAATAAAGATAATAAATATGTAATTTGTACCACTGTGCAGAAGTGCATGCTGCTGGTAACATAAATTTGCCTTGCATACTTGGAGAGCATCAGAGCATTGCGAGTGCAATTTGTTGTGTTGCTTGGTTGTGGTTGGGTGAAAGAGTCGAGTAAGTAATACAGAGTGTGCCAATAAAAAAGAGATAACTTTATCGTAAATAAGAAAAAAAAGAAAAGAGCGGCAGCGTGTACACACGTTGCTTCTACTTTTATTGTACTTTTTTTTTTGTGAATTAAATAAAACTGTATACTACTAGAAAGCAAGAAGAAGAGGAGGCAAAAGTACACACACAAATATGTATGTATATGTGTGCTTGCGTGTTTTTATATTCAAACAACGCAACAAAGTAACGACGACGACGACGAGACACGCAAAACACCCTCACTCACAACTCATAGGCGCGCTTTTTTACAAAGCACCCCAAATAACAAATACCCTTCATATATTTATATATGTATATATATTGTACATACTGTTTTATGCAAATTTTCACCCCGAATAATCGGGTTAATCGATCGAATTGAGGAAAATCGATATTACCGGCTTTTATGAACCATGTTTAGTGTATATCGTAAATTACGTTTATACGTGTTATGAGATCAAATTTTCATTCAGATCAAGTTACGAAGATACGATACGCAACTTATTATATGTATGCAAATATTAAATAGGCATCCCCGAATTTTTAATGTAGCCATACTATATACACATGTGCTTAGTAGAGCGTTACAGAAATGAATACAATCTCGAATGAAAATCGCCGGCTTGAGGTTAGAAAATGTATTTTGCCACCAACAGGAGCCCCAAAGTCACAACACGTCACTGCCTCAATTACTTACTATAGTAACTTCGCAAGCACGCAACTCATGCATACACACACCAATACACACGCAACCGAGCAAACCGAACGTCGTCGTCCGTCGTGTTGTGACATAGCTACAATCCAACAACAACACACCACATTAGCACAAACAACTTGAAGCTATGACGAAGTCAAAACAAGAAGAAGCATCAGCAGCAGCCAACACACATTCTTCGCCCTCCTCGTTTTATTGTTGTAGTACACTATCAAAAAGTAGAAAAAATGCAAAATGCCGAAGGAACACAACGAAGCGCCGAAATGTTGTCGTTTATATTGTGCTGTGCTGCGCTGTTGTTGTTGTTATTATATTATTATTATTTTTGTAATTTTGCGCAGTAGCTTTCTGTAGTAGTATGTATACCAGTGCTGCTGTTGCCATTGCTGTTGTTGTTGATGATTGTTGCCCGCCGACGGCCAACCAACAGTGTATGTAGAGTGGAGTGAGTGAGTAGCGAGCGCGTGAGTGACGACAAAACGACGACGACGTCGTCGACGTTGGCGCTTCAAAAACACGACGAAGAGCGGCATCCGAACGAACGAAGGAACACGAACGAATGATGTTATATGTATGGATTGTATACTCTGCTATGTGATATGCATACGAAAACAGTAGCGTGGAAAATTATGCACACAGCGTGAATAACAAATAAATGATGAAATAAGAAATTTATATGTATTCATTGTACGTACATCGTAGTCGTCGTCGTCAATCTAATTGGCATTTAATTACATATACACGCATATAAATATATACGTATGTATATAAGTATTATGGTTGCTTGATTTGTCCTTCGTGATATGTACGTGTTTTATACACTACTTACTTACTATGCATGTACGTTTACCATTCATTCTCACTTGACAACAACAATCGTATACACACACATACACAACTGCCGGCAGCAGTGGCAGCTGATTCATAATTTTTTGCATTTACTGTTTAGAGAGAGAGAGAGAGAATTCTTCTCGCATATTTTCCCTTTTTATTATCATCGTATTCTTTCTATATAGTACGTACGTTGTATATGTTTGTATATACATACCTATCGCACACACACGTACACATCTAAGTATCTTCATACCTATATATATATATCCGAATACATATCTTTAGCTTCGTAATTTGATAAAAAAAAAAAAAAGAAAAAAGAAAAAAAACCAAAACAACAAGCAACAATTATTATTTAATCGGTTACAACGAGAGTCTCATACCATACACCAAAGTTTCTTCTGTTGTTTATTTAACCATTTATTTGTGGTGGCAATTTGAAAGTTTAATACCCAATCAGTTATTGGCCACCACTTGTCACTGTGACAACAAAAGGTGCCAAACTATCGATGCCACAATCGATAGTATCGATTGTTAATTTTGAATTTTAAATGAATATTGATAGTTTGACACCCCTAGTGACAACTATCAATTCAAATGTTACTAAAACCCCTCAAGAAAGGACCAAGACTAGACTGAAACCCAACCCAATTTTGCTACATGATGATGATCACACGGAATAAGAAGAAATAACAATAATGTGAGGACTGGCTCGTTGGCTCGGAGGTTAGTGCGCCGAGTTTACATCCTAGAGTTGCGGGTTCAATTCCCGTTCAAGTC
>JBANCV010001609.1:0-13646 GCA_037040105.1 Amiota albilabris
AAGTTTCATTCCAAACTATTTTGTAGTTTTTTTTCTTTTTGAAAAGTTCGGAAACTTTTGACACACACCTTGTATACCATGTTTATATGACGCTCAAATCGTCTTTGCGAGGTTCGATATTACGAATTTCGATTTTTGTGCTTATGTTTACATGAGTCGACATCGCTCGACTCAATCGATTCTGGGTTGTTTGCATTAATCATCTGTTTGTTTACATTATGTCAGAGTTGCCATATGCATAAAATATAATGTGATTCTCAACAGAATAAGTTAGTTTTTAAAATCACATTGAATGAAATAATATTGTATATAAATGTAAAATACTTATCTTGATTTTGCTACAATGATTCTTCAGTATATAAATCACGCATTATTGAAAAAAAAATTTAACTAAAGCAAAATATTTCTACCACATGGCAACTCTTATAAAACAAAATTCTGAATTTCAAAACGATATGACATTGCCAAGTGTCTACATGACATTGCAAATCGATTTACAAAACAGATATCGATTCTCATATTTTGATATCCTCCCTTGCATGAATATCGATTTGAAAAAGTGTTTACATATAAGGTTTTCGTTATATTGAACCTCGCAGAATCGATTATAAAATCAACGTATAAGTCCCTTAACGAAGGCTGGCGTTCTAAACGACGTTATATCTGTATAAATCGCTGCTAAGCGATGACGATCCGATTTACTCAATTCATTAGGTAGCTTCTTGAACGGCAAACTCAATTGAACACGTCCTGACGGAAAAAATCGTGTGTTTGTCTGATAGTGCCTTTCACACTCTTTCTCCTCTTAGGTTCAATTTTGGATGTCTGTATTTGGCATCTAAAATTCTTTAATTTGCCAAAATAATTGAAGTGTCTTCTGAAATTCACAAGAGCGTGCTATATTCAATTTACAGATGTTTGGAATGGAAGTATGGTTAATCTTTCCACCTATAATCCAATCTAATGCTGTGTTTACGAGACATGGCAGGCCAGGACCGAGACATTTTAAAAACTACCAGTAAATCAAAAGATTCCTGGGGACTGGGTAAATCAAAAGATTCCTGGGGACTAATAAGGAAGTCATTCCTTTGTAGCATGTAGAATAAGGGATCAGCTAAGACGATGTCTTGAGGTACCACCCACTTTGCAGTGTTAACAGAACGCTCGGGCTGATTCAATTAAATTTTGTTTGTTATTGCAAATTGTAATTGCCATGCTTTGAGCGACAATCGAGATCGTAGAGTTGTTTCTACAGAAAATTTCATTTGTGCAGAAACATCTCCTATACCCGAAACTTCATTCCCGATGGAATTTAAGTCCTAATCGTTTCGCTAAGTCTTCTGTTATGAAATTGTTTTCTGAGCCAGAGTCAAGCCTGCTGTAATGTACCAAATTTATTTTTAATTAAAACCACTGCCGTCGAAATTAATTCTCGATGTGAGTTATGTGAAATCATTGAATCTGCTTGGATGGACTCGTCTTGCTGACTACTTAAATGTACTTGGCCTTGTACTTACGCTTGTAGTATGACGCGATGCAACGTAGTGTGATGCAAGCCTTGACAATTGCGACATCTATACTTTGTCATACATTTACTAGCTACATGGCCTTTTCGCCAACAGTTCAAGCACAGAGACTTTTGTTTCACTAATGAATATATCCTGAGTTAAAAATGTAATGAATGATGGACACTGTTCGAGACTATAATTATTCGTTAAGCACTTTGTACAACCATTTTGTGTGACAACAAACGCCCTGTTATTTTGCGTTGGCTTATCTTTCTGTTTTATTTTATCCTCAAATATTCATTTTGTATTGCTTTCTAAGAGCTGACAATGACGGCTAAGAGTATGGTAACAATCATCACAAATAGGGAATTTATCATATTCTTGAACTCGATCATATGACTGTTTTCTCTCTGCATCTACCTTTGACAAAACAAGATGGATTAGTATGCCATTTAAGATATCTGCTTCATTTCCTAAAGATAACAATGATCCATGCAGCGCTGCTAACGTATCTAGAATTAAGCAAAAAGATGGAGTTTCTGACTTTTTCATATCTGAGATATCGAAAAGCTCGGATATATGCTATTTGAAAATGAGAATCTTTTTGTCGTATATTTCTTTCAGTTGATACAGAGCCTCTGGATAATTCTCCTCCGAAACTTGAAAGGGTGTAACAACATTCAACGCGGCACCAGACAGACAACTCAATAAATAATTAAACTTGTCTACTGCTGATATAGATGAGTCATCATGCACCCTTGTGGTAAAGGCTGTTATAAACTTTGTGTAGTCGCCATATTTGCAATCGAATAAATGATGACTACTCACACTTGTAGTTGAATTTAAAAAGATTGTTTCTCCAACTCTTTAATTTCTTTCCATGCATCAGCCCTCTAATTAATGACTTCGCCACAAAAGCATCTTCGATTCCAACTCTTTGATCATCAACTGGTTCCAACTTCTCAATGCACTATGCTTTTCTTTCCCAAATTTCTGGCATAAATTCTAAATTAAAAGCTAGAAAATTAAATTTTGGGCATAGACTTCTTTTTATCATACGCAGTACGTTTTGTCGGAATCAGCCGAATCGAACCACTGGTAGGGGTACCCCCATCAAAACCACAAGCTCAAATTAAAGTTCTTATTAGCAAAACTTTTTTTTTATGTATCGGTGGAACCGAAATTTGGACTCTATGAATTTTTGATCGATATCTACCAACTATTTGAATTGCCAGATTCTAAGATTACCAGGGTGGTACTTCCAATACAAACCCATGGTCAAATTAATGTGATTATTAAAAAAACTTTTTTATTTATGGATCGATCAATTTGAAATTTAGACATTGTGAGTTTCTGAAGGATATTCAGCAACCAAATAAATTTTAAATCCCTCCGACTACTAGCAGGGGTACTTCCCATACAAACATAGATCGAAATTTATGTTCTTATTAGAAAGATATCCATAGAAGTCGCAAAAGTCACAAAAAGTGTTAACAACACATAATTACAATTTGGCAAAAATTGGCAGAAAGTTAGTTTTCACTCCATAATACACGGGCACGTTGGTTAAGTTTTTTCTATTTTAGGACATAACAAAAGAGTACACAGAAATAACAAGTAAACAAAATATTTTTTTTCTGTTTTTACGTTTAACATACCTTAAACTTTCAATTCAAATATTAATTTACACTTTTTAATCGCACATGTTAAACTTATATAAGCGCAAAGTATGACAAAAAATTCTCGTCTATTTTACTACAACAAGCAGCTGACCGACCATTTGACTTTGAAAGTCAGCTAAAATTTAAAGGATGCAATATTTTCAAAAATATTTCTGAATTTATTATACCCGAAGATATATTTTAAGAATATAAATTTCGTTTTGCTTCCAAAAATTTTTCGACTTTATGCCAGAAATTTGGGGAAAAAAACCATAGTGCAATATGGGTCTGTGTAGAACAAATTTTCGAAACATACGACTCTATATTTTGCATGTGACATCCAAGTGTATCTAGGTCCTGCTGTTCTTGTTTTGCTTCTATTCTTTCTTTTATGCTAGTTATGTTTTTCATACTAGCTCTTTGCTGTTTTAAAGTAGCCAATTGCTGCGCTACAGTTATAGGGTTCATACATAATTGTTGTTGTTTTGTTTTGTTCTTAATGTTATAAATTTGAATAAGAATAATAATTACAAATCACTAAATAATTATCCAAATTGCAAAGAAATGGTACGAATGTTCTCAATATCAACAGCTATTATTACTATTATTATTAATCCTTAATAATGATCAACGAAAGAAAACGAATAATGATGATTAAAACAAGATAATTATTCAATTCTAAGGAAAATTAATGAATGCATTAGATATCGACAACTGTGCACGATTTCTTCATATACGTAAACAACGATGAAAAGAAAATTCAAAGATAACTAAGTGAAGCAATGCACATAACAACGGGTCCTTATCAAAATAACGTTGCGAATGTAGTGGAATCAAAAACCAACATAAAAGCATCCTTAGCTAGTGTTCGTATGTTTATATTTTTATGTTACATGTTATGTGTATATGTATATATGTATAGACTATACATACGTATATAGGGTATATGGATTTTATGTACTTTATTTACCGAATATCATACAATATCTTCGGTTTTCCATCTGATGCTGTTCTCGAATGTAGTGTTATAACATATGACGATGAAAATGATATGTTGATGTTGTTGTTGAAGTAACTTCAACGATGAGTCCAAGTATGATGAAGAAAATCCAACGAAGTAAGGTGAATCCAACGATGAGATCGAGTATAATGAGGTGACTCCAACGAAATAAAGTGACTCCAACGATGAGTCCAATGAAATTGATAAATATGTATACCCAACGATAACCCAGACTACCAATATGAGTCCAAGTATGATATTATTAATTAATTCACCGTACGAATTAATAGCCAATCGCTGTCCTGTCATGGTCTCAAAAATGTTTGACAAGATAACGCAAATTAAATAAAACACTTGCTGTTTTAAAATAAAGGAGCATCTGTTCGCTTTCAACTATAAATATCAAGTATTCTTAATACACACGTAAATTACAAAAGCTATACAAATAATAAAATAAAAAAAATAATCAACAGCTTTTGTAGAACAGGAGTAACCATATTCTTCTCCGACAGATACATAATTTGTTTATTTGTAAGTAAAATTCCTAATGAAATTTAATTACTAGAAGTATTACTAACTTAGCGGATAAATACATGACGCTCCCATTACGAGACTTTTTTCAATTATAGTCGAGTTAGACCGAGGAAAAAAAAATTTTTATAAACAGTTTAAAATCCTATTTTGTTTTTACAACACCACAAAAGTTATGTCATTGTGTGTTTTTTTTTTGTAGAAATCGAAGGAGTTTTTAAACAACTTTCGACTAGACGCCCCACAGCAGTGTTGGATGATTTGTAATTTTTTTAGGTTGTTTTCAACTGTTTTCCCCTTTTATTGTTGCGCGGCAACAAGAAACATGTGATGATGGCCCAAAAAAAATAAACAAAATAGGCAACTTTGAAAGTGTAAAATATTAATAAAATATGCAGCAAGGAAGAAAATAAGAGCTCAAAATTATGTGCATATACTGTTTTTAAATCATCTATTTTTCGAAAATTTTAATTCATTAATTAAATTAAAATTAAAAATAAAATTGAATCCAATTTAATTTTACACAATTAGCTACAACGTTCCATGTGTGTCTATAACAAAAGCAAAAATATGATTGCTTGAAAAAAAAAACAGTGTAAACACCTAGTTTTCAAACAGTTAATTTTAATTAATACACTATTAATTGTAATTATGTAAACTAGTGTTTATTTTAGTTTTAATAAAATTATAATAATACAGTTACAGATTAATAAATACATTAAAAAAATAAAATAAATCAGATGTTCAGAACACTACAGACGCCAGAACTCACAAAATACATAACGCCAATGACGTTATTTGGGAACTATGCAATCATTTCCACGACAACAGCTTAGAATTGAAGCTATGTACGTCTTCAAACACTTCAATTTGTCATCAATGACTTCTTCGTATTTATCGTTATCACTACCACATCCTAGACACGTTTTAAGACTTTAATGTTAGTTTAAAGCTCAATGCAACTCATGTACCTTCAATAAACTGAATTTCCCGTAATGCATCATTGATAACAAAATCAAGAAGTTGATTCTTCATACTTTTGGCATTGCAAAAATATTTTTCACTCAGAAAAATAATATTGATTTCTCCTATTGCGTTGAGACGAATGACACATAATATATCAGTGCCTATCTATATTTTACCGATGATGTTTGATTTCAAATTTCAAACAAATTAAAGAAACATTATATGTATGATACATATACTGAGTATACCACATTACCGAACAATGTTCACAGCTTATTTTCGTTATTTCGTTTACCACACACTAAATCGAATTTATGAATACCCTATATATAAAACAAGAAATCCTTGGCTTTGCCGGGTCTATAATACCCTTCATGCAATACTGATTTAACTAATGTTAAGGGTAAAGTCAGAATACATACTGAGTTTCAACATTCTGACCTTGATATTTGAGAGATGACGCTACTCATGTTATAAGCATCTTGCAAGGTTGTCCTATACTCCATTTGAAAAATACATTTGACAGCTGCAATTTCCAGTATGTAACATTTGCTGGAAGTGTAAACAACATATTTTTTTTTTCGCTCTCAATATGTTTAATTTCGTACCAGCAATGGTCTAAAAGCAAGAAAAATTGAAAATTGAATTGAAGCAGAGCGACGTTGAAACACGTTTTTTGCATCGTATTATTACTGGCGATGAAAAGTGGACCCATTACGACAATCCCAAGGGAAAAAAATCATACGGCTTCATAGGTTTGAGCCGAGCATTGCCAAAAAAACGGCCACAATATGCCGAGAGACACAACAAAGTAATTATGCAACATGACCATGCTCGGCCACACGTTGCACAGGCCGGAAAAACTTATTTGGAAACGCCCAAATGTAAAGTCCTACCCCACCCGCCGTATAGCCCACACATTGCTCCATCTGATTACCACCTCTTCAGATCGATGACGCATGGCCTGGCTAACCAGCACTTCCGTTCTTACGATAGAGCCAAAAAATGGGTCGATGACTAGATCGAGGCCAAGGCCGAGTTTTTTCGCAACGGAATTCGTATGCTACCAGAAAGATGGGAAAAAGTAGTGGCTAGCGACGGACAGTACTTTGACAATTAAACATGTAACCATTTTTTCTCAAAACCATTTTGGGGCTCAAAATATGAAAAAAATCCCGCCAATACATTATTATTATTATTACGAAGGTTGCTTTTTAAGTCTTGAGACAGACAAATAATAACAAATATGTATCATCGAAAATGACTTTATTGCTTTTCAAAATATTCTTCTTGAAGATCAAAACACTTTTGCACGCGAGCAAAAAATTGATAATTATTTTATGATATTGATTTTGTATGTATTATTAAAAATAAAAAAATAAAAAATTTAAATTTGTTTAAAAAACCAAACCACAGCCAGGCGTTGAACCGACGTGTGACAACCAGGGCTTAACACACTCGGCTACCTAGGAATTAAAAATTTTAGTAGCTAATGCACGATTGTTTTTGGTCAATCATTATTGGGTACATATCTGGTCAATCGTGTGATTGTGTGGCTGTGCTGATGTGCAATGGAGGAAGAGAGGAGAATGAAAGAACGAAATAATCAAAGCAGCATAAGTTCATCCATATCGCCGCAAATCCCGTTAATCCCTACGGCACCACCAAAGTATTCCTTTGTACGGTGGGATTGTTAGCTTAATTAAGGCAACGCTTCTGTTCGCTCGCACATTCAAGCGCCTCCATTATATTGGCAACTTCTGTAGAGAAGAATGTCTAATCGTCCACCGAAGTTGTCGTGCGCCTTACAATTCCCCGCTCCGCTTCGTAACGGGGCACTCATGAACAAAGTGTTCTGGATCCTCCACGACATCTCAACATAGATCACAGAACGGATCCGCAGTGTGCACAAACCTGTGCAGGTACTGCCTGTAGCATCCATGATCAGTTAAGAATTGGGTGAGTTCAAACCCCACGTCGTCAGGACAACGCTTAAGCCAATCTTTATTGCCTGGGCTGAGTTGGTGTATCCTCCTTGGTTCTGTCCCATTTCACCGGGTGTTAGTCTCCTCCATGTCTACCACTTGAGATGCTTGCACGAGATACTTGTTCTTGGCAGCCATGGCTTCCAGATCAATTGAATTCCTGCAAGTACACCCGTCGCATCATCTGCCACTGTTCGGTATGCCCTACAGATCCTCAGGTTAGCAACCCTGTGAGCACTTCTAATACCACGAAGGTATGTCTTGGTTGTCAGTGCCCCAGCCCAGATTGGAGCCGCATAAAGCAGTATAGATTCGCTCACCGAACCTAATAGAACCCGAGATTATTGTTTGGGTCCCCAAAGTATTTGATGCAAGGCCTCGATTCAATTATATGGCTCCCAACTCTCACTGAAAGTGCTTCCAGTTTTTTCCAGGAGCTCATAAGAAACAGCTCGGTCTTATGTTCCGCCAGACTAAGGTGATTCTGTGTTAGCCATCACCTCAACGCCGCAACAGGCCTCTCTACTTTGGTTGCGACATCACTCAAAGTCTTTGCTACTACAACAATAGCAATGTCATCCGCATACCCGACAATCTCCACTCCATTGGCTTTACCAATCCGAAGTATGCCATCGTACATAACATTCCAAAGGATTGGACCTAGTACCGAAAGTTTCCTGATCCATCTTCCAGGTTTTCCAAGCGATATCCAGGGCCCGCTTCCTCAGTCTCAATCTTGACATTGTAAGCCTTGCTTGAGGGGAAATACAATTTTGTGTTGCGAGGTGATCACTTTGTGTGTAGACATCTGCAACTCCCATTTGGTAGCAAGGGCAATCGATGTGCTACAGAAGGTGAGATCTGTATTGTTCCGTGATTGAGTTGTTCCTATTTAGTAGGGCCATACTCAGTGATGCAAATGCTCCCAAAACAGCCCGGCCGCGCCTATTTGTACTGGTAAAACCCCATTCCACCGCCCATGCGTGGAAGTCAACGGCGATTATTAGTGGGAATCTATCCCTCGCAGCCCTGACCAGCCTAACAAGGAATTTATTAAAGACATGCTGAGTGACGTTTGGTGATATATAACAGCTGCAAAAATGGGTACCCCGTAGTTTGGGAAAGGTGAAGCCATTATTTGAGCAGGGGTCTCTATGCTCAAAGGAAGCATCGCCTTGTAGCCATATAGCCGCTTTGCCACTAGCATCCAGCAACCACACATTTGAGTCTTTCTTAGGCTTATGAAACTCGCTAACCAGTAGTCAGCCTTCAAGTCAATGGCTGTTTCGTTGCTTATGTCTAGCTTTTAGATCCCGCAGGGCCTTCTTATAGGCTTCACGTCTGTAACTCCAAGAAGCATATACCTTCCGAGCAAATAACACACTTGGGATTCTCCTGACATGTTTTTTCAATATGTCCAACAGCACCACATCTGAGACATAATTTCGAGCGGTCAACTCTTCTATTGCATACTCTTGCAATGCGGCCATAATCCAGGCACTTGAAACATCTTGTGGGACTTATTTGTTGTCTCAGGGGCAACGAACCCAACCCATCTTAAGCAGGGATTCTGCCTGATCGACTGGTAGGCTTATGGTTGCTGTCTTCGTCCCATCTCCAGCAAATCTCATTCCTTTGATGGCCACGCTGCTAGGCTTGAATGCAGGAAATTCCTTGAACATGGCTGCCCTCAGTTCTTCTGCCCCTGTAACTTCATCCAGATCACGGCATTCTTTAACTGCTAGCTGGGAAAGAGCTTTCACCGTTGCACAACACTGCAAAGCTTTCTTCACTTCGTCCTTAAGGGCTTCCGTCAATGCACTACCTTTCTTGAAAAGCTGGAGAAGAATTTCTCCCTTGGCTGTTTGAGTACTTGTATGTGCATTTTCAGTCGTTATGAAATTCGTACAGACGCTCAATTTTTTGACACTGGTTACTCAGAGAGCCGGTCAAAGCTTAAGAAATTAAACTCATCGTAATAATTATTACACATTTGCATGTGTGAGAGCACAAAAGGGCGTTTCAGTTAATCACGTCAAAAGTGAGTAAATTTTGTAACGCTCACTCAGTTTGAGCGTACTATTGCGAAGGTATACAATTTAATACGTAATGGGACAAGAAATTCTAAAAAAGGGGTTTAAAGACATAATGGCGCCCGATAAATTTGAAACTTTAAAATATAAATCTATTGATATGTGCTTCAATCTTGAACATTCTGAAAGTTTATGTAATCTTGATACTGAATTAATTGATAATGACAGAGATAATCTAACTAAATTGCTTGAAAAGTATTCTGCATCATTTATTAATAGAATTCCTTGTACACGAGTTAACACTGGTGAAATAAAAATTCAACTTGTGACCCTAATAAAATAGTGCAAAGGCGACCTTATAGGCTTAGCCCCTGATGAGAGAGAAACAGTTTGAGATAAGTTGAATGAGTTAATGAAGTGTAACATTATTCGTCCTAATTGCACTCCATATGCTAGCCCTAAGCTTCTGGTGTAGAAGAAAAATGGTTCAGACTTTGTGAATATTATAGAGAGCTGAATTCGAACACAGTCTCAGATGTATTCGTTGCCGCTTATTTCCGATCAAATTCCAAGACTTCGTCGAGCGAACTATTTTACATGCTTAGACATGACTAGTGGATTTCACCAAATCCCAAAACATACTGATTCTGTCGAGTACACCGCTTTTGTCACGACAATGCCCTTCGGCCCTTAACAGTGCGCTATCAGTTTTCCAGCGAGCAATAATGAATGCTCTGGGAGATCTTTCTAATTCATAGGTGATCATATATATGGACGATATTATGGTGTATGTGCTAACTGAGCCTGGAAATGCAGCTTTCTGAAAACGGTTATCCAACAACTTGGCTATGAGGTACGAGTGAAAGAAATTAGGCCGAATTCACGCAATATTCTTGCATTAAGCGCTTTGCCTCCACCTCAATCCGTCTCCGGGGTGAGACAGTTCATTGGCTTTGCTTCATATTTTCTTAAATTTGTGCCTGGGTTTTCTCAAAAAATGAAACCATTATATTCTCTGACACCAGAAAAGGCCAGCTTTACTTCAAATGCAGAGCAAGAAGAAGTTCGGAAGAAAATTCTATCAATTCTCGCAAGTAAGCCAGTATTAGTGATCTTCGATCCACAGTCAGTATCCAATAGAGTTACACATGAATGCCACTTCCTTAGGATATGGTGCTATGCTTCTGCACAGGATTAACAGCAGACATCATGTAGTGGAATATTTTAGTAAGACAACATCCTCTGCTGAGTCAAGGTACCATTCTTATGAGTTGGAAACATTGGCAGTCGTTGCGTCCGTGAAGCATTTCCGCCATTACCTGCTTCGTCGCCAATTTGTGGTATATACAGATTGCAATTCCTTAAAGGCTTCACGGACTAAAATTGATTTGACTCCAAGTGTGCACCGATGGTGCGCGTACTTTCCATCTGTCAACTTTGACATGCAATACAGAGAAGGAAAGCGAATGGCTCACTTTGACTTTTTGTCAAGTTACCCTCTTCCGTCTAAGCCTGATTCACCGATGAACAAATTCCTGAAAAACAGATAGATTTGGCAGAAATTTTGAGTGAGTGGCTTCTCGCTGAACAGCGACAAGATTCTAATATAGTTGACATAGTCACTAAATTGAATTCGAGTGAACTTTCAGAAGACTTAGGTAAGACTAATGAGTTAAGAAAGGGTGCGCAAAATTCAAGGAAATGATAGAACTCGTTGCTTACCGGTTGAATCGCATATAAGTATTATTGGTTTGATAAAATGACAAAGTTTGTTCGCAAATTTGTGGAAAATTGTATAAAAATATATAAAAGCGACTTTAAAGAGTATATTATCGTTCAGGTCGACGCCTTCACTAAATTCGTTTATCTCGAGCTGCAGAGAAAATGAGAATTATGGCTTCTTATGATAAATCAAGAATTTACAAAGAAAAAGTAACCGTTGTGAGGCACCAAGTTGGTGATTATGTGCTGCGAATAATAAACGAAGATAGGCAACAGGCCAAGTTAGATACAAAGTTTAGAGGGCCATTCGTGAAGTTTAAGAGCTTAGATGGAGGCAGGTAAATGTTGAAATCAAAGAATGTACAAATATTGTCATGATGACATTCGAAAGATGCCAGATGGTCATATACCTAATACGTTGGATATTGGAGGTGAAGAGTTGACCTCACCTATGAGTTCAGTTGAGACTGAGAGTGATCCGCTAACTAAGACGAAGAACGTTGAGTTATCCGTCTAAATGAGACGATGAGTTCAGTTGCAACGATCAGTTAGCCGCTATGATTAGCGAATAATATAAAGTATATCGAAACACTAATTCAGGCGGAAGGCCCATACGTGGCAGTTGTGAAGAAAATTATTATAAAAGTTAAGTTTCAGTACTTTAAATAATGTTGAATGAAGTCAAATCAGAATAATGACCTAAGTTGTATCGAAATACGTTAGAACAAAAGTGAAGTGAAGAACGTTGAACTGTTTAATATAAAGAAACCAAGTTTGAGTTACTATTGATGTTATATGAATGAAAGTGTGCTTTGTTGTATTGAATGACTTCACGAGGTCGTGTAAGCGTCAGGTCGTGTGAATTCATCGCTAATTTATGAGCAGCGCTCATGCAGTTGAAGTACTTTTCGTATTTACTATTTCACCGTTCGCTGTTAGTCAATGTAGTCCAGTCTATTTCATTGTCTCTCATTGTACTCTTTTTCTGCAGTTTCATTAGCAGAAAAGTTTTATTCTCTCAGCGAGAATTGTAAGCCCTTGCTGAACGTAATGCCGAGTGTGTAAAAGTGAGATGAAGTATTATTGATTCCTGATTTGAACGTGAAAGCAGGCATTCGGGAATTCGTTGTTGCATTATTAAATGATAGGAAACATCAAATAAGTATTATATATGTATTTTAAAATGCTTTAGCAGAACTAAGCACTGACTTCCAGTTATTGTGAATGAGTTTTGCTTATTCCGTTTTGCTGATCAATCAGCTGTTTTTTGTCTCCATATTGTCCTCTTGTTGTTGAGCGATAATTTGATGGATGATCGCAGTAACCAGTAAATTCTGCGCAGCTTTGCATAACAGCATGCGGTTGTGGTTCTAATGTGTGCTCGCCATTTGAGTCGCTTGTCCAGCTTCAGTCCAAGGTAACGGACTTGATCCTGCTGCGGGATGATTGTGGAGTCATAAGTGACAACTGGACAAGTGCCACGTCATAGGGTAAATATGCAATACGCCTTTTTTCCTGCTAAAATATATCATCGCTTGACATCCAAGAGCACCGTGGAGAAGTATTTATTAAAAAATGAATTAAAATACAATAAAATAAAATATAATAAAATAAAGGAAAATAAAATTTATTATTTTGATTTTATGTTTTTGGAGGCGCTGAAATCGGAAATAAATATTTAAAAAATCAGGTTTTCATTTTTACATCACAACACACAAAATAACTGTCAGCAGACTAACGAAAATATTGCCAATAGGAATTAGTTGAAATTAATACATCGTTATTTTTGTTTATTTGATATTTTAGATTGGTATTTTTTTTAATACCCTCGTATCGTTTATCAAATAAACAACAATGCGCACCTCCCTGGCCTTTTCATCAAAATTTGGTTTCGGTAGCATGAAATTTGAGATTGGTGTAATCGCATAAACGCCCACCTTTCGATCTCAAATTAAGTAAGATGAATTGCGGACATTTGGAAAAAAAATGGTTATATGTTAAATTGTCAAAGTACTATACGTTACTAGCCACTTCTTTTTCCCATCTTTATGGTAGCATACGAATTCCGTTGCTAAAAAAGTCGGCCGGTTTGACCTCGATCCAGTCATCGACCCATTTTTTGGCTTCCTCGTAAGAACGGAAGTTCTGGTTAGCCAGGCCATTCGTCATCGATCTGAAGAGGTGGTAATCAGATGGAGCAATGTCTGTGCTATACTGCGGGTGGAGTATGACTTCCCATT
>JBANCV010001611.1:0-13634 GCA_037040105.1 Amiota albilabris
AGTTTCATTCCAAACTATTTTGTAGTTTTTTTTCTTTTTGAAAAGTTCGGAAACTTTTGATACACACCTTGTATATCTCAAACCAAATTGGGAAGCAATTTGCTCGACATAATTCGATTGGTTCAATTCAAAAATTCCAACATCATTGCGTGTTACTACAATACCTAAGTAATGTTTGATATCGCCAAAATTTTCCAGTTTAAACTTCTTCGAAAGTACTCCTTCAATGTCATTTACTTCACTTTCAGCTTTACACGCAGCAATACTGTCATCGACATAAATTAATATGCAACACCATGTACCACCAATCCTTTTAAAGTACAAACATTGGCCAGATTTCCGTCTGATAAGACTTTATGAATCACTTCATTCCACGATCTTGCCGCATGTTTAAGTCCATATTTGCTCTTCTTTAATAAACATACTTTATTGGCATCCGCAAATAAATTTTTCATGAAGTGCATCATACTTTTTGGCATCTAAATAAGAATTAATAAATAAAATAAATTATAATTTATAATAAATAATCAGAAACAGAAGTAGATAACAACGCAATATAAAGAACAAAAAGGTCAAAATAAAATGAAAATTACAGGCGTTCGTTTCTGTTTTCCTGCTTTGCAATAGTAGGGTATTTCGAATTGGTTTTATGGTGAATCATTGGAGGAAAATTGAAAATATTTGTTTGAGATGGATGTATTTATGTTGCGTTGTTGAATTCATTGAAAGAATATTGAAATTATTATTGATGTAAAACATCTTTGGTTTCGGTAGAGTAAATTTGAAATTGATATATTCGCTTATTTTTGTTTAACTGCTTGCTTTGCGATATTATGATTAAGCAAGATAAGTAAGTAATCGGATTATTGACCCGCTGAGGAGAACGTATGTTTTGAAATAAGAATTTCTAAAGACGCTCAATTTTTTCACTCTGGTTTATAAGAGAGATAAACAAATAAAGCTTTCAACCTTCGGTGCCATTTAACAGAGGCTGGCTAACAAGGAACTCGCGCAAACGCGCGATATAAGTTTGGGACTGATTTTGTAGGCAATCATTATTACACAATTGTATGTGTGAGCTCAAAGGGGCGTTTTAGTTTTACTCAGTTTCAGTACACTCAAAGGTAAACAAATAAAACTATCGCTAATTCAATATAAATACGGTGATTGCATTGCGAAATTTTAGAATAAAAAATGAATAATTAAATAATTAAAAAAAATAAATAAAATAAATTAATCGATGACAATGTTAAATTCCATTCTACTTTAAACATTACTACATTAAAGGCTCGTGAGTGTTATGCACACTCACATATTTTTTTTTATGGTTGCTTATGCTTAATTATTGCAGTGTTGGCGCATTGGAAGTAAATTGAAAGAACTGATCACATGTGGTTCTACTTGTGCTTTAATTCGTAAACGATTAATTCAACCAGTTTGAAGAGGGGGTTTTTTTTTAGACTTGCATTTGAGTGTGGTGATTTCGGTTGCAGTGGATTTGTAGATTAAATTAACCAAGTGAGGCTTGGCTACATTTTCGCTAAGATTCTATGGCATTTAATTCTAATTTGGCAAACAAGATAAGTACTAAATTGTTGTGCAATGGGACAGAAGCGACATGGCAAGGAGGATTTACATCTAGCGTAGAAGTGTTGTTTACTGTATTATTAAATCAAAGCAAAACATACGTCACCAAGAACAGTACGTCGATGGCGATTTAGGAATAAGAGTCTAGGTTAAGTCTATTGAAATCTTTGTTCACTCAGATTTATAATTTGCAATCGGAAATAGAGAAACAGGGTGAATCCTCTGTAGGCTTCCATCAGAATTTCGAAGAAGTCTACTTTTATGTATGCATATTGCTACGTATTCATGACCATCGATGTTGGAGTTTAATGAACGACTGAAATAGAAATCACTCCTTAACATTTCCTTAACAACATCTGCGGACAGCGGTCGTCTTCGGTGCTGTCGGGATTATTGTTGGAGTTGGGTCCAATGTTGAAAACGATGGTGACAGTTATTCGATGGCTTGTGACTCGTTATCAGAAAGATCCTCCCCCTCAGAAACGCTGAGCGGTGACGGCGGTATACGTATATAATGTTGATTGATGATGGCTTTTGAACACTCGAGAATCATTAAGAATAACGTTTTAGTAAATCGGACCAGTTTGATTAGACAACATACCTTCAAAACATTTAGGCCCAATGGCGAACCCAAACTGAGCTACCAGACTAAAAGCGATAGTCATAGCATGGTTCGCAAGCTCTTCCCATAGTTATCTCGTCTGGTTGAATTTTGTCGGAGTAAGTTTTTAGTTGTTGGTTGAAAAGTAACTCTGCAGGCGATCGATTTGTAGCTGTATGAGGAGTTATGTGCTGACTGAACAAATCGGAGTTAATAGTACGATGAGACTTCTTTAGATAGTCCTTAGTGGTTTGTACCATGCGTTCAGCTTGGCCATTTGTAGTCGGATGAAAAGGAGCTGAGCGAATATATGGGATTAAATTTTTCCCATAAATTCTTCATAAGTAAATGCTGTGCCATTGTCTGATAACAGTTCGATCAGAAGCCCATGAGTTACGAAAAGCTGAAGAAGGAACTTAGCGGCAGCAGCTTTTGACGTTGAGTTAACGACGGCGACCTCGAGCCACTTAGAATATGAGTCGACCCCAATGAAGAATGTTTTACCTTGGAATGGCCCGGCAAAATTAACAAGAATGCGGGACCATGGGCGATTGGCAGATTCCCAATGGCGTGTTATAGTTCATGGTTGCTCGTTGCTCGTGAAGAGCGTTTATGAAGCTTCTCGCTCTGGTGGGGGAATGACTGGCTGATTTCCCCATACTAGAACGGCTTTCTTAGCAGAGAGTTTCTCTCGATGGCAATAAAATCGGTACAGCTTGTTACAGCAATCAATTTTACTTTTGGTTCATCCCCTGGGTGTTACAGTTCAAAACTTTGGAATGTTATGCATCCTATGAAGTTATTTGCGCGCTCACAACTAGCGTGGCTGCTAACTCAATCATTAGGACTTCTTCGCTTGATATTGTGTCCTCATTGGATACTATTGGGCAGCGGGTCAGGAAATCTGCTGACTTATGACTGAGGACTGCTCCGATCGCATAAGGTGATGCGTCACATGTCAAAAAGGCAGTTTTTAATCGTAGTGAACTAGCAAATCGTCTGAAGCAATAAGCTTATTAAGTGCAGTGAAAGATTTTTCGTGATATCAGTTCCATGACCAGCGTACATTATTATCCAGAAGCCAGTGCAAAGACTTTGCTATCGTTGCTTTCTGTTTAAAATTCATAAGTCCTAAAAATGCCTGCAGTTGCTTTTTATCCTTTGGTGCTGGTGCATTATGGAATGCCTTGACCTTGTTAGCTGATGGCCGTATACCAAGTGCATCAATTTCACATCCCAAAACTACACTTGTCGAAACGGGACAGCAGCTCGTATGTGTTCCGATTTGCCAAAATTGAAAATTTCATCAAAATGGCAAAACGCCAGTAACGTTTTGTAGGATGTTTTCAATGCAGCTTTGAAATATTCCCGATGCTGAAGATATTCCGAATTGCAGTCTGGTTAATTAGAAAGCCCCTTTGTGTGTAGCTATAGTTTGCAGTAATGCCAAGCGTTTATCGACGACCAATTGCCGGTATGCTTGTGCCAGATAAATTTTAGCAAAAATTGAGCCCCCCTCATTAGACGCCAACATTGTTAATGATTAACTGTTAAATTTGAATTTTTAATAATTTTTAAGCATTAGTATTAGTATTAGATTAGTTAAAAAAATGTTAGCTTTAACGTAAATTGAAATCATTCGCAATCTAGATGGACCGTTGCTTAGTCGACTTTTATACTTCGTATTCTGGCGATTCATCGGGAGAAGCGTATTTTTGGACAACCACGGAACTCCCCAGTTATTGGATTCAACAATTCTTTTATTTCGCAATCAATAATCCTTACTCCATCGACCATTTTCTTTATTGCTTCCGGATCACGATGACCGAAAATCAGATGCCATGTATGAATACAGTTATTATTATGACCATTTATTTCTGCATTTACTTTGCCTGGTCTACGTAATTTCTCAACACAATCTCCGATCGCAGCATTTCTGTTCTTAAAAAACACTTACGAATTATTGTGTGTTAGTTTTGCAATCGATAACATGTTTCCAATCGAGCAATGCTTCATGAATTGTTCCATTTTGATTGAGATACCGCTTCCAATACCGATGACATTTACGTGTTCGCCATTTCCAACCTCATGCCTTTGTATGATTCATCAAGCGACAAAAAAACTTTTTGTCATTTACCACATGTCGAAATGCACTCGAATAGAGTAACCATTCATCTTTTTGTTTTTCGGCAAAAAATGTAAAATCCTTTGCGATTGTCGATTTGTCATTCCCTCTTGTAAATGTTGATCTCTTTTCTTTCTTTTCTTGTTTTGATTTTCATTGCTAATACTTCAGACAATCTCTTTCAACATGATTTGGTTTTGTACAGAAATAACATTCAATTCCCGAATTTCTACCGCTATTACTCCCACCACTTTTGTGTGCAAATTTTAAAACATTTTCTTTCTCAAGAGCTATTATTAATGTGCTACAACTTTCCAGAAAACTTGCCAATATCATTGCCACATTACGTTATTTCGATATTTCATAGGTGATGTCCTTTAGTTTTACAAACAAATTTGGAATTCGGTTAATATGTCCCGTAATGCCAACATATTCAGCCATTTTTAAAGATCAAATTTAAATTTTTATAGAGCAAAACTTGGCGATTTGGTGATATAATTTCAGTTTATTCTATGCACCCGTTGTCGGGTGCTTCTTCATCTTTCCGGCTTCAATCAAACAATTAACAGATCATATTCTGCTCCCTGAGCTGCTGTTACATTTTCTTGTCATTCATGTGGTACTTCTTCAGTTATCGCCGCTCATAAATTATCCTTTTTAACCACTAATTCGTATTGCTCAATTTTTCGATTTTCGATTTGTATTCCGCCATTGTGCCAAAGAATTTATATTATACTTTATCTATGCTTTTGTAAAAAAAAATATGCCTGGTCCTGTTGTTTTCATGACTTTTTATCTTTATATACTTATATAAAAGAGAGTTGAAAAATGTGTATGTTTCCCTCTGGGAATTGTAATATTCAACCGGTTTAGTTCGTTTCTTTTTAAAATATAAATTACTGTAAATAGCTATTAGGCCAAAAATATGTAAAAGCATTAAAAAGGGGGTTTTCCAAAAAAATATTTTTTTTTTGTTAAGTATGTACGAGGGTTAAGCCTTCAGACAGATAAATAATAGTAAATGTGTATCATTGAAAAGGACTTTATTGTTCTTCAAAACATTCTCCTTGAAGATCAATACACTTTTGCATGCGATTGTACCAATTTTCGAAGCACTTTATCCACTCGGAATGAGGAATCTCCAAAACATGTGTTTTGAACGCAACCGCTTCTTCAGGCATCGAAAAACGTTGACCTCGCAATTTATTTTTGGTGTGCGGGAATAAAAAGAAGTCATTACATGCCAAATATAGACTATAGGGCGGGCGGATGACCCTTCAATTCGACGTTTTGAGTGTTTAAAAAGTCACTTGTTTGAGCCGACGTGTGTGGTAGTGGAGAATGATTCGTCTTCTGCGGCTAATTTTTCTTATTTCTTCGAACGCAAACAAATGGTGGTGGTCAGAATTAACCGTTCTACGTTTCTCTACTGGCACGGTGGCGACATGTCCGGTTATTCCAAAAAAACGGACATCATTTGCTTTGAAGTGCTTCATGCGCGAACAACGTTTTTTGGATTTGGCTCATCTTGAAAGATCCATACAGTCGACTGTTCATTTTTCTCTTGTGTTTTGGAAATAACATTTTTTTGTTGGAGATGAAGAGGATCCTGCTATTCTAATAGCAGTAGATTTTAGATATGGATGTGAAAACCATTCTGCGTTGTGTAATGAAGCCTAATTGAAATGTGAATTGAAATAAGGAATATAGAACAAGGTGGATAACATTTTCTGATCTTTCATTCTATGCTCATACTTCTAAATCTCTTCAAAATAATTTGAAGATTTAAAACGTAACTTAAACTCCGTCAAAAAATGAGGTCAGTGTAAAAAGAAAAATTGCTCTCACCACATCCAAAGCAAACTGAAGTGCATCTGTTGTAATAATTCATTTCAATTAAATAATTGAGAAAAATAAATGTGGGAAAACATGATACCAATCGTGTATTCTTAAAACGAAATTATCAAGGTATACACGTGTAACTTAATCTTTAACTTTCACCACTCTATACCTGAGGCTATTCTAGTTGAATGAATGAAAAATAATTTCAGATCATCACATATTCTCGAGAGAGTTACTTTTGGCCGAAAGTACAGATGTTTTAAAAACTGAATTTTGCTTTGCGGTATGCTATGAGGTTTACAGTTTATATGTTTTCTTTAAAAACTTGGATAAGGGACTGTTTTTGTAACGTTTATTTATATAACAAATCCTTATGATAATTACATTAAATATATAAATGTATGTTTATAAGAGAATTGATTTTGAACAATGTCTTTGGTCGACCTCTTGAATCCTTATTACAATTAGTAGACAACAGTGTGGTGGTATAGTGAAGCAGTACCAATATTGAAATCTCACATATAAAAAACAAATACTTGTTAGTATTTTATGCTCTGCCAAATCGTTAATTAAATTGTAATGAAATTGTGTGATTGTGTATGGTTGATTCTCAGTTGAAACATAGAATAGTTTTGGACCTGATATGTGCTGCTACTACCGAGATCCAAACATTGTTTTATTTGTGTGCCACACAAAACAAAACTGAACACATTTCCAAAATGCTTATAATTCCAGCAATTACAGAACTCGACTTTTTTCTAGACATAGAAGCTACATAAATATGAGAATTGACAAATAAGTTGTTCCAATCTCTGAAAATTGTCCATTGCCGTAGTATTATTATTCCCGTTACAATTTAACATTCTTTTGGTGTGTTTGCCAACGTATCGTGTGCAGGGGTGCGGGCCGAATTAGTCAATAATGGGTTCCTTGAGGCCTTATCTTCTTCACTAGTCCCAGGATGCCAGATGGACTGGCAACGCAGCTTACTGGGCTGCATCAAATGCACAAAAACTGCCTACGATTCGCCCAAACCAAGAGAGTTCCAGACAACAATATTGGATTCTACTAAGTTCGGTGAGTAAATACATACTACTCTATCCAGCTTCCTTCTGAGCCCGGCGCTTGCAACCAAATCATACCTTCTTGATATGAGGAGTGCTTGTTGCTAACCTGAGGATATATCGAACAGTTGCAGATGATGCGGCAGGTGTACTTGCGGGCAAACTCACAATTGATCTGAAGCCCTAGCTTCCAGGGACAGGTAACTCCCGCGAGCATCATATCAGGCAGCAGACCAGATACTTGAATATTTTGTAGTTCAGGTGGAGTAGAGCATAGACACATAGGATCATCAGCTCATCACAGATATTACAGATTGGCTTAAGAGTCGTTCTGGTCTCGTGGGGATAGAATTTACACAATTCGCAACTGGTCATAGATGTTTCATGCAGTATCTTCACAGGTTTGGGCACGCGGCGGATCCGTTCTTTGGTCTCTGCTGAGATGTCATGGAGGATTCGGAGCATCTTTTTCACGAGTGCTCCCCATTTACAAGTGGAGCGACAAAGATTGTATGCGTGTCTTGGATTTCCTTGCAGCTCGCAGGATATTGTAATGTTTTTTTTTTTTTAAATATCTTAGGAGGTGTAAATCTTTAAAAGATCCTAGCAAATCAACCTACGAATCGAATGCACGATTCACCTGACACACAGTCTCTTGTAGTGCATACTTATTAAAACCACCCCCTGGACTACACTGGCTATTTTTTCAACCCTGGCAGGTATTACTTCGCCAGGGAGAGCAGGTTAGACCATGCTTCTGTTTAGTTCCTCATCTCTTCAGATCTGCTGCATTATTGCCACGATTATCCCGCTCGCTGTGTTCCAGGAGTCTTCATCCATTAGCATGTAGTTAATCACGCCATTTGGTGTAAGGTTTCCACCTACATCAGCCTTGATTAACTCTCTGAGGATTACAAACTGGGAACAATCCATGAGAACATGTCGAGCATTTCTTCGCTGGTGTGTACAAAACAGGTAATGCGATCTACATGCTTGAATTGATATAGATATTCCCGGAAGCATCCATGTCCTGTGAGAAACTGCGTGAGATCGTAGTTCAGAATACCATGCTTTCTAGTAGTCCACAGAATGATGTTAGGGATAAACCCGAACGTCCGTCACCCCTTTGTTGAGCTTTGCCAACGCTGCTGCCAGGGTTCAGTTGTGGTTATTTCCTGGGCATGTGTAGCAGGCGCCACACGTCTCGCTGCATATAATGCCGTAAACCCGTTGACGTCAATATCCACTGGCTTGCAGTTACCAATGACATTAATTGCGTCATCTGAGACCGTTCGGAATGCACAACATATTCTGATCGAGTTAAGGCGATGCACAGACGCAGCTCCTTTAACGGACGATCTGAACTTGGTTGCACCGACCAGACTGGTGAAGCACACCTAACAATGGATTTGCTGACCGCCGCCAGCAGCTCACGCACTGGTTGTCTGGGCCCTCCTACATTTGGCATCAGCCTTGCTAGGGCTGCGCAGGACTTGGATGCTTTCTCACTTGAGAACTTTAGGTGGTCCCTAAAGCTGAGACGATAATTGAGTATGAAGAAGCTATATCTTGCGTTCCGACTCAAATATTAAGGGATTCTATCTTACTTGCTACTGATTTGAACCCACTCAGTTTTTTGGTCCGCTAGGTCAGACTAGTCTGCCATAGCCAGTTTCTTGATGAGCCTTAGCATATCAGCGTAGCTTCCTCTTGTCTCAAGATAACAATGGCATGAGGACGAGTGCGCTGTTGCTTCTCGGAATTCTTGTGTTTTTTTCCGTTCTTTGTCTGCCTTCGAACTTCTTACCACTCCTTGTTCAGTTTGCCATTACCTGGCACAGTGGGTGAATGAGAGCAGGCTGAACAGCTGGAGGAGGAGGCTTTTGAGGTCCCGTTTTTGCTCTTATAGGGATCTGCTCGTCTGGCGCTGCTTGTGGGAAACTCGCTTGCTGAAAAGGCATTACCAAATGTGTGTTGGATATGGTTCAATTTGCTCTTCTTCATCATCCGTAATCTTCCATGCAGTCTCCTTTCCTTCTCTGGCAGAGGCGGCTTGCGAGCACATGCTCCACATAAGCCTAGCGTTGTCTGCACGAACACCTCCTTTGTAGCCGTTCCTGGAATGGGTTCGCAGGCATCGGGTATCTCCTGTACTACCATGAAATACAATCGGCTTATATTATCTATTTTATCTCTCATAGGCTGATCTTGCAGCTAAGTTTTCGAAGGAGTCGGCTCCATCCTCGGTTGCCTTTCGACTTTTGGATTGAGGGCTTAGAAGCAGTGGACTTGAAGGTCTATCTGCTTTCAGCGGATCTAGGTCACTACTTTCCTCCTTTACAGTCGACGGTACTCGACAACTGTGTGCCCGCTTTCTCAACCACCATAGCCGCCAGTACTATGTTTCCTATACCTTGCATCGTAACAATCGTATTCTCTTCAACTTCCATAGATGTTATTCTGTCAGGGATCATACCCATAGCCGTTTACCTTCAGCCAGGAATATTACAGCCGCCCCAGAAATGGGAACAGACGCTGGACAGGAAGCCGCCCATTCTGGGTACCGTCGCGCCTGGATTTTTTTTCGCCTTCTCGCATTAGCTAACTAACTGACGGGTTTCAGATTAGTCATCGTCCACAAGCACCGCGTGGAGGCTGCGAGTTGCTTGGGGTACTCAAAAGGACAGTGCTGGACTTCACTAGATTAAAGCCAATCAGCGACATTGTCTTGTAGTTGCACCCCCGCTTCCATGAGATTGTAATGCAAATGAAAACATTTGTCAACATTATTAGTGCGCAATGGTGTTGGTTAATATCCCTCCCTACGAAGGAAAGCTTTGATGGTGCTGTAGGAATTAAAAGGGAATTGAGGCAATGAGAATTATTTACTCGGTTTGCTAATAAATCCGACATTACTTGTGGCTCGTGCCATAAGTATCTTCGGAAGATTTGGGAAATGAGACACACATTACCTGACACATAAGACGAACACATTTATAACATATATTTGCAATATACCGTAATTAAATATAGTTGGTGCGCATAACAACACAATCTATTTTGATTGCTTCCACAACAAAATCTGTTCCAATTTGTTTTTAGTGCTAAGGTATTTTGATGCATTTCTGCAACAACTCACAATATTGAGTTAATAAACTACACAATCACATAACTCAATTTCACAAATATGGAGAACATATTTACCATGCTGAAGGTTCAAATAAAATATATAGTTTTCCTTTACTAATTTAAAAAATTTAATACAGTAATCTTCTTATTTGCCAAATCACACTATTCAATATATAACATATGATCAATGCACAAGCTAATTTTCGAGTGAGCAGAGCAAATATAATAAAAATGAAATGTGCAGAGCCACACCCCACAAAATCTTTCTAAATTTAGTTTGGTTTTGTATTTCAATATTGATAGACTTACACCAAAGCTTGTAAATTATTGAAATAACTATGGATCGATTTCGCACTACGTTTAGTCTTAATGATAATGTGCATCCCGTAAGTTGCCGAAGTTGTACAGCAAATTATTGAAGAATACCCAAATCAATCAATTTGTCGCCGTACTCAGCAAATGGAGTTTTGTTCATTCACTTTATGAAATAGTTTACGAAATGATCTTAGCTTAAAAGCTTTTAAGATTCAACTTGTGCAGGAATTAAAGCCAAATGACCATTATATGCACCGTCGATTCGGCCAATTGGCTGAAATACAAATTAATATTTTTCTTGATTTTCCATATAAAATATTGTTCAGCCATGAAGCCCATTTTTAATTAAATAAGCAAAATTTTCGTATTTCGAGTGCAAATAATCCACAAGCCTTTGTCGAAACACCATTATATCTGGAGAAAATTACTGTTTGGTGCGCTTTATGGGCCGGCGGAGTCATTGGTCCATATGCTTTCAAAAACGATGATGTCCAGAATGTTACTGTCAACGGTGTCGGCGTTGCTCAAGCTAAGGTGGCGGATAGTCGACTGCCTGCAGATGTAGGTTAGCTGCGAATACTGAATAAGCAGACCCCCACCAATGAGCGGCGAGAATGGAAGGGGTAATTGAAAAGTCTACATACTCTAATGAAATCCTCGTGGCAGCGCGAGTGGAAGCCGCCCTTTACAAATCTAATGGTGTCTGTTCCCAGATTTGTCAGCTTCTTGGTCTGCATCTGAACCTGATGGGTCGCGCAGTTATATCAGCCTGGAGGTAGGCCTAAAACGCGGAGATGACCGTTCCTCGTCACGTTGCGCTGGGAGTCCCCGGAACAGTTGTTGGTTTTTCAGCTAATGATGGTGAAGAGGTAATGTGAACTTGCTCTGCCGAGGCAGGCATGGCGTGGATTAGAAACTAGCCACTTTGGACCCTGGTCAGGGAGTGTGCATTGTATGCAGTTCAGTAAGCTGCGTTGCCCCGAGCGAGCTCCAGTTCGTACGCGTATCCCGGGACTGGTAAAGCGTAGGTCAGGCCTCAGGAAACTGGGGTAGGGGCTTTGTCCCAAGGGTTGACCCGCTCCTGACTATTACGGGCCAAACCCCCTGCACGCGGTGCGCTGGCAAAAAAAAAGAAGGATGACGCCTGATAGGGAAAGTCAAGTCGACCAGGACAAAGCATAGGAGTCGCATACAGCAAGCGCAATGAGGAAATCGGATCAGCTCCCCGCGATGAAGGAGAAGCAGCGGCACGTTAACAACGAGATGATGGATCTGCTAGCCTCGGCAATGAGGCTTCACGAAGAAGAGGCTAGCAAGAATTTGCAGCCTGTCCGATTAGCAGTGAGTGTTGCTACGGTCGTAATGCAGACAGAAAGGAAACCACAGAAGAAGCGTATGGCTAGTGCAGCTAAGAAGGTTCCACATTCTGTAAAGGCAGCTGGTGTAGGAAAAAATCCGGATAGCGGCGTGTGCGCAGAGAACGTTGCAGGTGAAAACGCAAGGCCAAAGGAGAATCAATGGCAAGTAGCCAAGGACCAGAAAAAACGGTATATGAAATCGGAAAAGCAGCGACCTTCCCCTAAAAGTAATGATGGATCATCTTCTAAGCCACCACCTAAAAAAGGTGAAGTCAGGTCTCGCCGAACACGACCCGATGCTTTAGTTATGACTAAAGTGTTGGTGTTATCCTATGCTCACATCTTGAAGAAGGTAAGAGGGAATCCTGAGCTTCAGAAGGTTGGCGACAATGTTGACAGGATCCGCAGAACAGCTAAGGGAGAAATGCTTCTCCAGCATTCCAAGAAAAGTAATGCATTGACAGAAGCCCTTAAAAACGAAGTGAAGGTAGCCTTGCAGAGTTGTGAAACGGTGAAAGCACTTTCCCAGCTAGCAATTATAAAATGCCGTGATCTGGATGAAGTTACAGAGGCAGAAGAACAGAGGGCCGCCATGTTCAAGCAATTCCCTGCATTTAAGCCTAGCAGTGTGGCCATCAAAGCAATGAGATTTGTATCGGATGGGACGAAGACAGCAACTATAAGCCTACCAGTCAAACAGGCAGAATCTCTGCTTAAGGCGGATTCTTTGAAGACGGGTTGGGTTCGTTGCCGCCTGAGACAACAAATAAGTCCCACAAGATGTTTTAAGTGCTTGGAGTATGGTCATATTGCAAGAGTATGCAAGAGCAGTGTGGACCCCTCCAAATTATGTCTCAGAACCAGTCATCTGCGCCAGACTGCAGCAGTACACAGAGATGGTTCCTCTACACTGCAATTTGGCTTCAGGCCGAGAAGTGGTACTGTAGGAGCAATCCAGAAGGTCTGCGATATTGGAAAGGAAGCCCTGAATGGCATTAGATGGCTTGGTGGAGACAAGAAGTACTGCGCTGTTGTCATGCTTGACGTAAAGGATGCCTTCAACTCTGCTGGCTGGAGCAGCATTATAAATACACGGAGCCCACTGGACATCCCGTACTACTAAATCCTTCTTTAATGAGAGAACACGGCAGAAGGCACCAAGAAATTTGACATTACTGGAGGTGTCCCACAAGGTTCGGTCTAGGTCCTGTGGAATGTTATGTACGATGGGATACTCCGGATTGGTAAGCCCAATGGAGTGGAGATCGTCGGATATTCGGTTGACATTGCTATTAAAGTGGTGGTACAGACTTTGAGTAAGGTCGCATCCAAAGTAAGCAGCGTCGAGCAGAAGGCTAATACAGCATCACCCCAGTCTGGAGGTATAAGTATAAGACCGAGTTGGTTCTTATGAGCTCCAGGAAAAAAGTGGATGCATTTTCAGTGAGGGTTGGGAGCCGGATACACCAATATCTCAAACATCAAAGATTGGCTTAAGCGTTGTCGTGGTGACGTTGGGTTTGAACTCACCCAATTCTCAACTGGTCATGGCTGCTACAGGCAGTACCTGCACAGGTTTGGGCACGCTGCGGATCCGTTCTGTGATCTATGTG
>JBANCV010001613.1:0-13612 GCA_037040105.1 Amiota albilabris
AAACAGTTGACTTTCTTTGGAAAGGAGCTTTCAATTTCCTTGTTGGACCAAAACCATTTTTTTTTGTGTTTTTCTGGTTTTTCCCGAAAAAAAAAAAAAAAAAAAAAAAAAAAAAAAAAAACAACTTGAACGATGGCCAATATTCTTGCCTTGTAGCTCTCACAAAAAACTTAATATGTTAATTTGACTTACCATGTATACGATTAGAATCGTTGATCATCTTAGACTTGAGCACAGTACCCGTACTGCCATAGTGAGGGTGACCAATATAGAATATTGTACTACCGATTGGAAAGAAATCTTCAATCATTTTGAAATGGTTTTTAAAGTTTAGATGCACCATCAAATCGGATACCAGACATTGAGCCGGATAATAAAGTGTCTTCTTCGACCATACATCATTTGTAAATACTTTTCCAGCTTTATCGAACTCATAATTGTTGCCCTCATATGTCCGAACTTTGATTACCACCGACATATCTTCTAACTCGATGCCCATGCGGTTTTTAAAACTGAATAAATCGCAATTAAATTAATAAATTAAGACTGTTAAATGTTTAACTTACTGTTCATCGAAACTTTTAACGGCATATTCAAATATGCTCCTATCATGTTCACGTATTCCATCGGAATCTATAGATATTTCACTAGTTAGCACCTGAACAGCTTTGGCTTTTATCAAGTGCGGCCAACCAATATAAACGATTTTATTTAGATATCGTTCAGCTACATAATCTGCAATTGAATGGGTAGCGCGTATTTCTGGCTTGAGTATCATGTTCAAACTACGGCTGGAATAGTCGAAAACCTTGACACGACCCATCTTTAGCTCAAACTTAAAGACAAACATGGTAAATGTTATTGAGTGCATAAGTGAGTATATTCATTTTAACTCAAGATTTAATAAAAGTATACTTACATTAAATTTCAGATACTTCATAGTAGGAAAGCCCGGAAAGAAAACATGTCGTGCTGCATTCGGTAATTCAACACAAACTGTCTCCTTTGTAGAAATAGCCAACTGCGTGGTCTTAATCGATTTTTCCATACAGAGGCTGTTCGTTTCTCCTTGATCTTGATCGCCGTTAAACTTATACATCAGCATATCTCCATGAGCATTACGACGTTTTTCATCTGGCAAAAGGTTGTGTTCACATTTTGCCATTGCGCTGAGTAATAGTTTCTATAGAATAAAATAGGAAGGAAATACATTTATTTATTTTAACAGAAGTCGTCGGACGCTTACCTCATCGATAAATGGTATAAGTACAACAGCTTCCCAATCATTCTTTTTACCATTTAAATCAGACTTAAATTCCACAGGATAATAATACAAAAGTTCACTGCTATCATGTGTCATTAAATGACGATACGCTTCCGGTAGTAAATTCTTACTTGCTGCTGGCAAAACAGCTAGCAATTGTTGGAATGGAAGGAAAGGCTTTCCCTTATTGAAATTTATAGTCATATCCTTAAAACTGTGCAAGTCACTGATAAATGGTGAATAATGGTGTGGATAATACCAGTCCCAAGACTGAACGCCACGATAGTAATAATCCAAAATCCATTGCAATGCAACTATATAACAACTGGCAAGTTTTTGTTGTGTATCCCTATAATATATAGATTTAATTAACACATATGAGGAGAAGTATTTAAGTTCTGTATACTTACTTATTATATTCCATTTCAAATTTCTCATGATAATAGTTTTTCTTGAAGCTATGAAATTCATCCAGTTTTTGTTTAGCTTCACTCACGAGAATATCCTCTTCATCATCGTTTGGACCAAATAACTGCCAAAGAAGAGAACAGAATTTCAATAAAATTAACAAAAATTTATTTTATTAATTTATATGTTTTTTTTTTTTACACTTCACACACAGTTCCATTTTAATCTTATGTTTGTAAAGACCAGAAAACGTGTCTACCACATAAAAATCAATTGGAAGGAAAAAGCAATTTTTGTGGTTGTTGTCTGCCTGTGTAACTTGATACCTAGGTACTGCTCAAGTGTTTTGAATTGACTATTATATATTTTTTATAGTCCATCTCCTTTAATTTATAATCATGTGTTTATGTAAAGTGTATAAAGTGTATGTATTGGTGAGACCAAATTTAGCTGTTTTCTTGATGTTTCAATCGTTTTACCTCACTACTATCTTGAATTAAATCATTTAGATCATTATTTCCCGTGGCATTCTTGATCTCTTCTACATCGACATCAAATGCCTCTTGAACGCCATTCTGTATTTGGTTTTGGATGAAACAAAGAAAACATAAAATTAACATGTAATGCAGTAGTAAATAGAGGTGGATGTGTAGGTAGAGGTTTAACTCTTCAACATACCTTGGATAATTTTGCATTAAAAAATTGTAAATCAGCTAGTTGTTCCTGGAATATTATATATTCCATATCAGATAAAGCACTAAAATATATTTCCAGACGTTCCAAATTTAGTTTGCCTTTTTCATTGATGTTTCCGCCCAGTTTGGGATAAACTTTCATATAAGTTTGATATAGCAGCGGCAAAGCATTTAAATTGATATGAAGACAAGGCAAATGTGGCACAAAGTCATTGCCAACTAGGAAGCCCATTAGTATCCAATCATCGATTATTTTGGCCACATCAAAGGTTGGATCCGATTTGCGTAAATCGTCAAACTCCAACTCAAGATATTCTCGCAGCAATCCCAAGTGTAGTAAAAAGAACCGAGTCTGCTCCACCGAAGTTGTTTTCTTTTTTCCAAACTTTACTTCTTCACGAAGTATGACAAAATGCAACTCATGTGTGCAAAGGCCAAGTATAATAAGATCAGCATCCAAGCCATACAAGCAATGACGCGTATTGGGATCGAAATCTCTCTGTGACTTCAGATATCGTATATAATCCATTATCTTGTGCTCACCTTCGCCGGGTACCTATATATATGAATGCATATACAATTCTATTGTAAAATATTGTAACACTAACTTGTTATTTCATTGACAACTTACATTGTGACCACTGAGAATGATTTCAATATTTTTCCATAACGGATCAAATGTGACTTTATTTTTAATGAATACACGCAATGCTTCTTGTAAACGTTCCATGAATTCAGTGCCTGGCGTAATGCAATTACTATCGAAACGTTCATGTAACCGTTTAGCGCCACCACGTTCGCTGTGCGAAGTTTCAAGGTTTTCAGCTTCCTTAGCTGAACGAAAACGACGTCCACGTTGCTGATTCATTTTCGCACGTGGAGCTACACCATCGACTGCCATAAAGAAAAGCTTCTGCGGCTTTATCAAATAGAATAACTTGTCCAAATAATTACAGATGTCTTTGAAAATTTGATCCTCTTCAATGTGAAAATGTATGTTACTATCGTCCGGATGCGAACAATTGTGTATGATGCCATTCATATCCAAATACAAATTATCAAATTCGGGGATCTGCAAGAACGATTGTTAAAAAAAAATCATTCAAATTCCACATAAACATAGGTATACATATAATCTCAATACAATGAAAACAAACAAATTAAAACTCTCAAAAATAGAATCTTCCAGTAGTAAGAACCAAGATTTGTGAAGCATTCAATTAAAGAGAGAGTACCAGTTTGAGAGTTTTATATTTCTAGAGATGAATTGTAATAAAAAATAAATAACCAAGATGTGGTCGAAAGTGCTAAACTGGTGCCATTAATACAGAAAAAAAAATATCATGATCCAAACAGTCTCAAAATCGAGGAATAGATAAGGAATATAGAAGGAGAATCGAATTGTCGGCGAGGCCATTTGCGTTCTTCTCCCATCACTCCTTTGTTATTGAAAGAAAAAAGTTTTGCTTCCACCTCAAATTAAAATCAACATAAAAATTCGAAAATTTTAACAATTCGGAAATTCAAATTGCCTTAAAAGGTTTCAATTTTCTAAGCTTCCACTATATACGAATGTTTGCTTATTGGAATTGCCAGCCAACTAGTTGCTTGAATAAACTATAACTGATGACTTAGAGTACTATATGGAAAGCGAAAGTCTACTTACACAATTCTCTCTTGCCAACTCACTGAGGCAAGGATAGCGCTCACTTATATATCTGAAAAATTTCGGTACTCCCATCTTGTCTGACGTCCACAATCCGGGTGTATCGCGTGCTTATGAAATATAAATACAAATATAATTTTACACTGAAATTTATTGCTTATATTCTTTCCATAGTTGCTTATTACTCAGTTATTCTCTTTTATTTCGAGAGTCTTTTTTTTTTTTTTTTGTCTTTTTGCCGAAAAGTTTTGTCCAATTTTTTTTTTTTGGATTTTGCCGCTAATTTGTGTTTGATATAAAAGCATAATACAAAAAAAATCGACTGACGAAATAAAAGTCACAATGAGCACAAATTCAAGTTTATTTTAAAAGCTACAAATATATTTTTTTTACTAAATGTCTTTAGATCTTTTTTTCGTTAAAAACCTTCTTCGACAGACACTTGTGTCTATTTTATTTGCTGCCAACAAAAATCTGTTTAGTGTCCGAGGATCTAATTGCTTTTACTAGAAACAGTGGTGAAAAGCAAAAATGGTTGTCAGGGTTACAAGCAATGGGAGTTTGTTAAGCAGCTGTACACAATAGAAGATTGTGCCGGCCTTTAGTCATTGTTCACACAAGTTCGTGTGAATCGCTTTGGATTGTTCGTATTGCTTGCGCTCAAATTTGAGCAACGCTGATTTTTGAAAAATTCTGTTAAATTTTATCAAATTCTATTCTTATCTGTTTGTTGATTTTGTCATATTATATCTTTGCATATACATAGGTTTGTGCGGACTTAGGACTATGTTTTCTTTTATGGCACTTTTCATTGCATCCCCAAATTCATAGAATCTCACATTTATGTATTCACATTTTTTAAAAAGTAAAGAGAAGACATTAACACACATAGTCAAAAATTATTACATATTACTTTTGAATATTATAGTATATTATTATAGTTTCTTAATAATTTTGTTAAAATAAAAAAAATATGAATACTTCACAGAGATAACAATAATTTCAATCTACACAAAGACTGTACACTTAATTACACAAACTTTTATAAATGCAATGCACCGCAAAAAAATTATAAATAGTAATAATTAAATAGTAAATAGTTTATGACCACTTGTTAGTAATTTAAGTACATTTAGGACAAATTTTACCCTTAAGTAAATCTTTCAATCTACCAAAACCGTTGCTTTGTATCGAAGGTCAAAATACTGATAAGACTGCAATAAGATTCTAATATTGGACTTAAATTTTCAATAATTAAAACAGTTAATTTTATGAATTCAATCAGTGTACTTTTTATTTTGAAACACTCTAACAATAACTAAGTGATCCAAGGTCCCCAAATTTACACTTTACTTGGCCTCTTCCAGCACATTAATTGAATCAAAAACTTTGTCGTGAACATCATTCAACTATCAACTTGTTGCTCTATGACTTGTCTATAAAAACGTTGACAATTTCACAAATTTTATGTACGAGTGTAATTCGACCAACAGCTCCATTTAAGGTAACCACATAAGTATAACGAAAAATAATGTCATCAAAATCAGTCCAGCCGTTTAGTAGAAAAATAAGTCACAAAAGTCCATACACTCGAATTTTATGTATAAAGATGATAGTCTAGACTTTTTAACTGGATATCTCAAAACCTGAGCTATTATTTATAATAAACACAGTGCTGACCGACAAAAAAATATGTGATTAAGGTTGAGATTTTGTCTAGTATTCTCGTGCAAAATTACCAGACTCACAAAATGCTAAGTTGCTTATTTCTGCCAAGTTGGCAGGCAGACAGACTAACCACTAGACTGGGGGATTCCAGAAAACGACATCTGCAGAAGCTGTCGGGATTAAAGGAGTTGACAATCAGTCGCCTTCTTTGCTCATGCCTCCCGCTATCAAATAGAAGGTTAAGAACGCTTAGTTTATATTTCTTCTAAGAACTTGAAGATTTGAATTGCATGGACGTCAGGGGTATTTCGACGTTCCTTAATTGTTGGTCCCTATGACATCACAACGGGCCTTTCTTTATAGCCTAAGTGATTCTGCTAATTCGCCGTTACCGAAGCCTGCGCTGGTGTCTACACTTTATTTATACCAATGATTATGAAAAAAAAAATTCGTTAATGTCATTGTACAAACTTATTTTCAACAGCTTGTTGCATCGTGTTGTATATTCTTTCTGCTGTTTACCAAATTCCTTACTTTCTCCTTTAACCATTGTTTAATTTTTTATTAAAATTTTTATTAAACTGCACTTTAATATATAAATTAACAAGGCAAGTGATAATGAAACAAGTCAATGTAACATGAGCTAAAAATTATTTTTAGGGCTGCAAGCCCAGACCGATAACATGTTATGTAGCTATAAAATATTTAGCCGGCTATTAAGGGGCCAATATACAAATCAGTTATTTAACCAAATTTTCGTTACAAACATGAAGAAGGGGCGATTTGACGTTGGAGTTGAGCAAATGCTTGACGAGTGTGTGTCGTGTTCATCTCATTTTGTCAAATTCATCGTTGTGAATCCGTCTGCTGCGGAAATAAAACAAATTGGATATGATTTATTATTGGATTAAAAATTTAAATTTTTGGTAGAGATTTATTTTTTAAATGTAGGTATATTTAAATTATTGAAGTAGTATTTAAGTCAATCAGAGGGAAATGTTCCATCCACAATGGACCTTACTTATAGCCGGTTCAGATTGCGAGTTCTGTTTCGAGTTTTGGTCAGGAGATCAAAGTGCAGTGTGCGAGTTCTGAACAGCTGTTTTTTGTTTTGGTTATAAATACACATGAAACGTTGCGGCTAATTGTGAGATATTAAAATGGAAATACATACTTACGTATATGATTTAAAACAATTTTTAGTGTATGCAGATAGTTGCTGCAGTTTGTTTATTGTTGTGAGCTTTCATCAGCTGTTTTATGTTTTTTTCAAAGTACTTTATTCTTTATTTTTGAATCAATGTAGTATAATTTGCCCTACAAGAAAAAAATTTGGATTTCATCAATATTATTACTTTTTGTAAGATTACTGTCTGGGGGGCACGGGATCACCTATCCAGATCCTATGTACTGAATCACAAGAAACTACAATTGGCGCACGGGATGGACTTTATTTTATCAAAATTGACCCACAAAATATTATTTAATGTATAATTTAAAAGATTTTAAAAACGTTTTTTCTAAGAATTGCAAAAATTACATGCGATACTTCATAACATTTTGTCACTTATAAAACCATTTCACACAATTGTAGTCGCTGGCCGAGCGTGCAAACGTGTTGATTCAGTATGTACTGTATGCAAACGTGAGATCATCAGATGTTCGATCCCCTCTTTGGAGTCAGTAATTTTTTTTTCTCTCGCTATTTGATTATCCATTTTTTTAAAAGTATATATACAAAATATTATTACCCAAGGTCACTATATTCTTTAAATCGTATATTCTTTTACATTCGGGCTGGACAACGTTACTAAAAAATGTGCAAAAGTTTTTTGAATGCAAAACCAAGGTTGCGGGTCAGCTAGTAGATAATAGAATCTTACTCTACTTTCCATTTTTTTATACTTTACCTCCAGTTGGAGGGCATTTGATTTTTTCAAAACTCACAATTTATTTTAAAGCGCTCGCGAAATATGCCTGTGGGGTACCAAAAAGTACAGTGCGGTGGTCACCTTGGACAACAAGAACACATTCAACTCGCCAAGATGGTACTACATACGCCCTGGATAACCTCCAGGTATCAAGACATCTATTCAGAATTCTAATGTCATGTCTGCGCGATCGCTTGCTCTTATAAGATACAGAAGACGGGCCGAAAATGTACAACACTGCCGGCATACCTCAGGGATATGTGCTAGGACCGATCCTTTGGAGCATCATGGTTTTCAGAGTGCTTGTGTCAGATGGAGTGGATGTGATTGGCTATGCGGATGATATACCCGTAACGGTAGTTGCACTCCCTGACCTACGGGAAAAACACAACTACTCCATTGCTAACATAAGGAGCTGTTTACATCACACTGGTCTAAAGCTGGTGGATCATTAAACGGAGGTGGTGCTTATAAGCACCACGAAGAAAATTAAGTGACTTGACATACGAGTCGGGACACAAGACTTAACGTCCACACCGTGCATCAAATACCTCAGGGTCTTTCTGGAATACCAGCTCAACATTAGGGACAACTTGAAGTTCTCAAGCGAGATAGTGTCCAAGACCCAAGAAGCAAGCCTCATGCCAAATATGGGCGGGCCTAGACAAAGTGTGCGTGAGTTACTTGTGGCAGTCAGCAAATCCATCATCCGATATGCTGCACCCGTATGGTCCAGTGCAACCAGTCACTGGAGCAAACTCTTTATACCGTCTCAACTCCATCAGGGTAAGCTGTGCGTGTAGATCTTTCAAGATCCTAAAAAAACTTCGCCAAGGAGAGCAGGTTAAACCACACATCTGTTTAATTTCTCATCTCTGCGGACCTATTGCATCATTATGCCGATAATGTTGCAAGCGGTATTCCAGCCATCTTTGTCTCTCAGCATGAATTTAATAGCGTTTTCACAGTAGGCCATGATTCGAATCAATGTTGTGCATACTGTGCATATTAGATTATCAAACTAAGCACATTAATTACGCAGTCACACGCATATATAATCATATATAAATGGCAAGCAGACAGTGTAGAGAAATGGTGCCCGGTTCAAGCACTGCTGAGGGATTTAGGACGAGCTCGAAAACAATGAGGTCTCGTTGGCATCGGTGCATCGAAATGGACAAACAGGGGCATCGTCGCCCCCTTGTGCCCTGAAACCAGTAGAAGAAAAGAGGACCAAGCCCGGTAACTCTGGACTTGTTGCAGCACTAGAGGATATGACGTCTGGGCTTGAGGACCTAGTCGCCATTGCTAGCGACAAGGAGAAGAGTCACATCAACCAGGCAATGCGTAATAAAATAGTGGCTCTCTCGTCACTACAAACCAATATAATGGAGCTGTGTGCCACCCAGAAGAAAACGTCTCACACTGGGATACAAATGGATGCGGCAGTCACTCTGCGTACTTCAGGCATTCCTTAGAGGGCAAGTGAGCCAAAGAATAGGCGGAGGAAAACACCTCCAAAAAAGGCTAAGACATCGGAAACTCGCCAGTCCTTAAGCGGTAGAAGTACCCCGGACCACGCAAAACCTAAGGGTGGAGTCCCTCCAGAAGGAAATAAGCCTTCCATCACGGTAGGGTTCTGATGCCGGCTGGAAAACAGTGAAGAATAGGACCAGAGTTAAGAGAATAAAGAGGAGAGGTGGAGAGTCCCTCCAGATACTTTGGTTATCGTGACACCGTGAGGATTATGACCCACAATGAAGGCCTTAAAGAGGTTAGCTACAATGTCAACCAAATTCGTAAGACGCAGAAGGGAGATGTGAAGGAAAACCTTCCGCAGCTCAAGGAAGAGGTGGGCTCTGCACTCGGTGAAAGTGCTAGTATACGCCCGTGAATGCAGGAGACCCAACTGGTGATCCTCGATGTCGATGATGCCACTGTTATGGAAGACATTTTCTTAGCCTATAAGAAATAGTTTGAGATAGAGGTAGTCAAAGTTAATATTAAAAGACTCCGTCCTGCCATGCTATTCTTAGCATGCCCTTAAGAATTGCAGCACTGCATATTAAATCCGGCAGAATAAAAATTGGCTGGGCTCACTGCAGAATCCGGGAGCGGCAGCAGACTCGCAGATGCTTCAAATGTGTAGTAGTGAGACAAACATCTAGTGCATGCAAGAGTGCGGTAGACAGAAGCAACTGCTGTCTAAGATGCGGAGAAGAGGGGCACTTAGTGGAAAACTGCACTAGCAAACCACGGTGTTATGTCTGTGTTGCGAGGCAACTGGGTGACACCAATCATCTATCCGGCAGTCGAGACTTCCCTGCTTCGCGTGAAGTTGGTACGAAATAAACGCAATGTTCAAGTTACTGCAACTTAACTTGAACCATTGTGTTGCGTCCCAGGATGATTCGAGATCAAGAGATTGACGTGGCTATCTTGAGCGAGTGAAGTAACGACGATTTCTGACGCTGTGTCATAGACCGCATGGCAGCCATATGCGTCTGCAGTACATTAAGGAGGACCGTTTCCTCAAGAAGATCATTCAAATGCTTCGCAAGAGCAATGGTAAGTAGCATTTGGATATATAGCTGTTACCGATGCAAGAGGTCGATGAGGCTGATTCACGAGTAGTGGGGTAGGGTCAAGAGTGTATCTCACCTTCATGAGTCCCTCCCTGTTCTACTCCTCCAAGTGGACTCTGAGCAGCCTATACACTGCGAGTGATCATCAGGCCATACTCTGTGAGGTTACTGTGGATAACAATATCCCCAGATCCCAGCGATATCCGATTAGGAGGGGCTACAGAGAGTCAACGCTAAACCCTCTGACTTTCTGTTCCACCCAACTTTTGAGGGACCTGAAG
Source organism: Amiota albilabris (assembly GCA_037040105.1). Lineage (NCBI taxonomy): Eukaryota > Metazoa > Arthropoda > Insecta > Diptera > Drosophilidae > Amiota > Amiota albilabris. Next base: position 10,499 of record JBANCV010001613.1, read on the forward strand.
AACATATGCCCATCAAAACCCAACGGGACATTAAGCATGCAACTCAGAAGATATCATAGCCGCCACCAGGATTCAGTATTCAGATATTGTGTTAAATATTGTGTTAGCGAGAAGTAACTGTATTCTAGCACAAAGGTCTTCTCAGCGGGCCTGGCGCTCAAGTCATTTTTTCGAACTGCGGGAGAGTTACCACTCGTGTGGGAGATCCTTAAAGCGAGCAATAAGGGACAGCAAAAGGCGTTGTTTCCTCAAGGTGTGTGACGACGCAGAGAAGGGTCCGTGGGGCAAGGTCTACCAGGTGATTGTCAAAAACACCAATTCAGACAAACCGGTCCCGCTTTTGGATCCCTCAAAGATGTATCACATTGTGGCAACTCTCTTCCCGCAGCAGCAACAAACTAGTAGCGATGGCGAGAACCAAGAGCTGAGCAGCTTCACTGCGGTCGGCACGGGAGAAGTCTTTTCAGGAGCGAAGTGGATCAGAAGCCGCAAATCCCCAGGTCTCGACTAGATCCCGAACCGAGGCCTTAAGCTGGCGATGACCCTCTGGCCTCAGTTTTTCGCGGATCTTTTCAACCACTGCCTATCTGAAGGGGTCTTTCCATGCTGTTGGAAAATCCAGAGACTGGTACTCATCACCAAACCATTGAAACCTCCTGGAGAACCATCTTCGTACAAGGCAATTTGCCTATTAGACACGGCTTGTAAGGCACTGGAAAAGATCATAAGGAGCAGACTCGAGGAGGAAGCCAAGAGGGGGTCTCTCTTCGCCCCAGTATGGCTTTAGGAAATGGCGATCAATCATCGACGCGGTGTTGGAAGTGACCAGGATTCCGCAGGATGCGATCCGCGGCAGACGTTAAGCAGGATCCTTTTGGTCACGCCCGACATAAAGAACACCTTCAACTCAGCAAACTGGGATAGAATAGTTGAGGCGCTTACTGACTACGAAGTTGCGAGGTATACTTCGAAGCTTTTTCAATCAGCGGGTCCTTCTCTATGACACCTCAGAAGGAGAAGTAGCATACAACGTAACTGGAGGGGTACCCCAGGAATCCGTCCTCGGGCCGCGCCTCTAGAATATAATGTACAATGGTATCCTTCGCCTCTATTTCCTAGCTGGTGTAGATATTCGCGGATGACATTGCGCTAGTCGTGGTCGAGAAGCATATCGGCGAGTTGGTGAAGCGATGTAACTCAGCTATCTCAACTATCTCAGCATGGCTGGAGGAGTGTTGGTCTCAAGATAGCGGGGCAAAAGACTGAGGCGCTACTCATCGCAAATTTGTGGAGAGCGCTACGGTCACAGTCGGCAACGTGGCAATCACAAAAAAAAGTTCGTTGGTGTATCTTGGGATTACCCTAGATCACAGGCTCGGCTTCAAAGAGCACTTGACATACGCTGGTGATTGGGCGGTAAGGTAATGCAAGGCCCTCTCGAGGATACTGCTAAACACGCGTGGGCCTGAATAAGGATGTAGGCACCTTTTGTTGAATGCAACCAAATCCATCATGCTCTATGGGGCAGCGGTTTGGGTGATGGCAATGGAGAAGGTCTTAACAGGAGAAGGTCTCAAACAGGAGACACCTTGAGAGCGCTCAGAGTCATCAATGCTTTCCGAACTATATCGGAGGATGCTCCTCTGGTTCTTGCTAGGCTGGTACCAATAGACATAGCCGTCATCGAGGTAGCGCAGACTTGGAGATCACGACCCCCGGAGGATATAAGAGCATTGCGATTACAATTAAGATGCTCTTCCATCAGGATGTGGCAGAGCCGCTAGGCTAGCTCATCGAAGGGTCGCTGGACGTACAGCCCAATTCCCAGCTTAGTGAAATGGGTTGGGAGGACACATGGTGAGGTAATCTTTTACTTCACTCAGCTACTGAGCAGTCATGGATGCTTTCGGCAGTATCTGTGCAGGTTCCATCACGAGGAAGGTTCTTAGTGCACACATTGCGGCGTTCAGTCCATGGAAGACCCTGAGCATGTAATATGCAGATGCGGAAGGTTTGACAGGGAGCGGCAGGACCTGAGTGACATTCTAGGTAAGCCAACCTCATGGTGGAAAACCAAACCAAGTGGGATGCTGTTTCAAAGTTTGCGGCCTATGTAATGAGAAGCTTTGGGAAGCATCCATTAACTCGCCTGCTGTGACTGGTGCAATGGATTTCTTTCTCCTGAAGATCGTCTTGCTGAGTAGGGACTTCTTTTGCCTAAATTCTTCGAGAAGGATAAGAGTGCCGTGAGAGGCAGGATTCCTCCTTCTGCTATGTTGGAATCTTCTTCGTAGCTGATGACATTGCGAGCGAAGTTCCGCAATTTCATCAGTCCACCGGAAGTTAGATTTCCTGCCGTTGGTCCTCGTCTTCCTAGGCATAGAGCCATCGCACATCCTAGTAAGGTCCCGCATAAGTTGTCGTGATTGCTGACTCGCATTTCCAGGGGCTATTTCAAACTTGGAGATAAATAAGTTCCAAGTTTACCAAGCGACATGCAGGGCCTGCTTCCTCAGTCTCAATCTTGACATAGCAAACCTTGCCTGAGGGGAAATACAAATCTGTATTGCGAGGTGATCACTATGAGTGTAGACATCTGCAACCTCCCATTTGGTAGCAAAGGCAATCGATGTGCTATAGAAGGTGAGATATAATGCTGAATTGCTTCTTCCGTTGGCAAACGTGGTTGAGTTGTTCCTATTTAGTAGGGCCATATCCAGCGATGCAAATGCGTCCAAAACAGCCCGTTCGCGACTATTGGTACTGGTACAACCCCATTCCACCGCCCATGACCAGCCTAACAAGAAAGCCATCAAAGACGTCCTGAGTTACGTTTGGCGATATATAACAGGTGCGAAAATGGATACCTCGTACTTTGGCAAAGGTGAAGCCATCATTTGAGCAGGGGTCTATGCTCACAGAAAACATCGCCTTGTATCCATATAGCCGCTTTGCCAGTAGCATCCTGCAACCAAACATTTGAGTCTTCCTTAGGCCTATGGAACTCGCTAACCAGTAGTACGTCAGCTTTTATGTCAATGGCTGTTTGGGTGAGAAGATCCTGGGCCGCACTGCACCTAGTTAGGTTAAGATGTAAACATCTATCATATCTAG
>JBANCV010001614.1:0-13604 GCA_037040105.1 Amiota albilabris
CCACCAACTATACTCCCCGCTACAACCTCAAAACAACAAACAAAACAAAGGATCTTAACCTCTCATTACCACATGGATTTAGACATGGACTCTAGCTTCGGACCCCACTGATGACCCTTCAACTTCCTGGGCCCTCTTGTCAATATGTGACGGACCTAGAGAGCCATACCTCTTTTGTAAGATGCAACTGGCTAACAACCAGCACAAACACGTAAAAATTAGATAAAATAACTATAATTCTATCACAATGCTTAATATTCTACAGTGGAACCTTAATGGTTACCTAAACAATTATAACCAGTTACAGCTACTCTTTAGACAACAGAATCCCAAAATCATCTCCCTACAAGAAATCCACTTACACTCCATTAATAACATACCCATTCCCATTAATTACACTTTGCACTATCTTAACTCTTTCACCAATTCATATGGGGGTGTAGCCCTATTAATCCACAAATCAATCCAACAAAAAAACAATACCTCTTAATAGCGACTTTGACGCAATTGCTGTCCTGGTTCTCTCCAAAATCAATTTCATCATTATATCCTCCTACATTGCTCCAAACAAATCATTCAAAACTTGCAACCTTCACAATACGTTCTCAAACTTAAACCACCATTCACTCATAACAGCTGGGGATCTCCCAAAAATAGCGCCAGAGGTAATATTATTTTCAAACTTGTTAATCAATATTTTAAATAGCGGTTCCTACACCCACTTCAGCACACAACAGTCATTTACACATAAAGATCTCACTCTCGCATCACCCACTCTGGCATTGGATACTAAATGGGAAACTGACCCACACCTTCATGGCAGTGACCACTTGGACATTAACATTAACCTTTTCCAATTCACCTCCCCAAAATTCCTTACTACAAAAGCTAAATGACATGCCTTTGAACAACTCACCGACAAACACAACTCTGAAAAACGACCCAGTAAATATAGTCAAAATAATGCCTTAAAGTAAAAAACAAGCAATCCCGCAACAAACATCTCGACAAAACAATCTCAAGTGCACAGTCCCTTGGTGGGATCCTACTCTTCAAAAAGTAAAAAATAGTAAAAACTCAGTGGCTAAAATCAAAACGTTGCATCAATTCCGTCAACATTATAAGCTATAAAAACGCTCTGTTAAAACGTGAAATTAAAATAAGAATAAGGAATTCACTTGACAGATTGCTCCTGACACATCCACTTCAAAACTTTTGTCAAAATTAACAGATTATGTGAACTCAACACCCAACTCGGAATTCACTCCCTCATGGACCCATCCAATCATTCTGTCTACCTAACAAATAAAACTGATATTTCTCAAACTGTTGCAAACACTGATCTACAGCATCCACCGACAACTTATCAGCTCCTTTTCGCACTCACAAACATGCTTCTAAATCCAATATTACATATTCCCCATCAGCAACAACCCTATACTTAATAAACCCAAATCCCTAATAGAATTACATATCGCTTTAAGTAAACTTAAAGGAAAAACACCAGGTCGTGATAGAATCAACTACCCCATGATCAGCCACTTATCGACATCTCTCAGTTCCCGCCTTCTCAACCTATTCAACAACATCTTCAATAATTACATTCCTCAACAATTCAAAGCCAGCAACATTATCCCTATAGCTAACCCAACTGCGACTTTAATCGACTCATATAGACCCATATTTCTCAATCCTTGTATCTCTAAAGTGTTGGACAAAATTACATCAAACCGACTGTGGTGGCTTATAACCAACTGTAAGGTCCTTGATGACAGACAATTGGGGTTTAAAAAGGGAAATCGATTTATGAAACTATAGTTAATCTGGACTACCAGTTTTCCTTAGCCCTCTCCATTAAAAACCACCTTTTTATTCTCTCCGTAAATTTCGCTAAAGCTTTTAACATGGTGGGAATACATTCCACATTGGATGAGCATAAAGTGTGAAAGATAAGACCAAAAATGCGCAGATATGTAGCTAACTTCCTCTCCAACAGAAAAATTACTGTCTAAACTGGTCATTGACCCTCCAATCCTCTTCCGTTAGATAACAACATCCCACAAGGCTCGCCTCTATCAGTCATTCTCTTTTTAATAGCATGTAATAAGCTCAACAGGACAATTAAAATTCACAAATCTTTTGACTTCACTGCCTTCACAATAATAAAAAATATAAACAAAAAAAACTTATTCGTTAAATATAAACCAACTACTTACTGACATTTTGGCCTGGTGTGAATATTCGGGTGCCTCTTTCTCGGTCCCCAAATCTAAACACCTACACATTTGTCGGAAGAAACAATATCGCTTCAACCTCATATCAGACATGTTTTGTATCGAAACCGTAAATACATTAAAAAATACTCGGTATCATGATCACCCACAACTACATATTAAATAAACATATCGAATATCTTACGTTAGCATTAGCCAAACGGCTCAAGATAATCAAATGTCTATCTAGTACCAAATTTAATTCAAACTCTGCCCGATTATCAATGTCATTAACTCCATTATAATGTCCAAGATAGACTACGGTATACCACTTTATGGCAATGCAATTTTACATTGCTCTAAACTCATTTATAATAATAATAATAATAATAATAATAATAATACAATAATAATAATAATAATAATAATACTACAATAATAATAATAATCATAATATTAATATGCCAGATCGGCATCGTGTAGGGCACACACACAAAAATGAGAAGCAAAATTAAAATTCGCACTCTTCATGAGCACATACACGTATATGATACAAGACAAGAGCGCGAAACCGGTTATAATTGTATCATATATTATTATGTTGTGATAATTTGTATAAAATAAACTGAACTGCAACTAAGCATCAATGACACAAACGAAGTCATACCCTTTAGTAAACGTAAGTAAAGTAAAGAAATATAAAAGCATTTCTCTCTCGTACTCATGCACAAATTCAATCACAAATCTAAAGACAAATACGTTCTCCAGTCCTTAATTGTACGGTTTCCAACAACAAAATCTAACGAAATCATTCTTAGAATTTCAATATAGCGAAAGAACAATTCTGAGAGCGAACACATTTTATGCATAACCTTTGCAAACGCTGATCAATGACTCAAGCGCAGATAAGTAAACAAGGACGTAGACTGCCTCTTTTGCACTTGTTTGTGTGAATTTTTTTTCTCTCGCTAATGCCGAAGCAGGGCACTTGCCAATACGGTCAAGTATTCCAAGTTTTGTATATAAACTGAATGAAGGCATTCAATTGGTTTGTTTGGTTTCTCTTCTCATTTGTTTCATTTTCAGTTTTTCAAATAAATGAACCGAGCATTACTTTCAAAGGCCATCCATTCGGTAAATTTGGATTCTTCTTTTTTCGATAACAAATGAAATGAATATTCAAATGTATTGCCAGACACTAATACATACATACCACATAAATTTATTAATAGCGTAATTAAAAATAGCGCCGCTCAAGGTCCATCACTCCCTTCCTAACTAGATAAGAGCTATGCGCTGCTGTGTTACTAAGCAGAACCTATACTAGCTATACATAAGCTTGAGCCATACATAGATAAGGTATATTTTTGGATAACTTCAAAAATTGGGTTAAGTTGGCTGAACAAACAATCGTCTTAATTAACTTGCTTTGTTGCTAACCAAATTTCAGAACTTCAACAATAGGCACATATGATTGCGTTGATGATAGCGTTGTTTACGAATAACGTAAAGTTTATTTGTCGTTGTTTATGCGGCTTCTTGAATTTTTGTATTGAGTATTACGCTCTTCGTTTTTTTTCTTTCACTGATAATGGAACATCATAGAGAATGTGTTGTTGTTATTGTATTTTTTGTTCGGTTCACAAAGAAAGCGAGGGCGTAGCAACGCGTGCCGGCATAGCTAATTGAGAATATGCCAGCAAATATTCTTTATTTAAAATCAATTTCGATCAAGAACACATTAGCCATTATTATCTACGACTTTCGTCATCTTCCGGCTTCATAATTCCATCGGTTTAGAATTTCTATGGTTTATCAGCGAAAAACTTGGCCAAGTGATTTTCAGTGGCTCTTCGGTCAGCCAATTTTTTCCCATGAAGAGTCCGAAACAAATCACAGGGTGCAAGGTCCGGGCTATACGGTGGAAGCATCAAAACTTCCCAACCAAGCTAGGTCAATTTGTTCCGATTCATCAAAGAGGTGTGTGGCGTAGCATTGTCAGGATGGAAGACATCTCTCTTTCTGTTAGCCAATTCTGGTCGCTCTTTCTTTATTGCTTCATTCAAATGCACAGTAGAGTACCAAATTGACCGTTTCGCACACGTTCTAGCAGCTCATAACGGACAATTCCCTTCCAGTACCACCAAACACTTAACATAACCTTGTTTGTCGTCAATCCAAGTTTTGAAGTCATTTGTGGAAGGTCACCGGCGTTTGACCATCATCGCTTGCGTCGGATATTTTCGTATTTAATACATTTTTCAACGCACGTAATGATTCGCTTCAAAAAAAGGGTCAATTTCGTTACGTATCAGAGCATTTCACTGATGGTTATTCGGTCATTTAATTTTTTTTGTGTTAATTCATGTGGTGTCGTTCGATCTCAGCGTTCTCACCCTAAACTGCTCAAATTCATGTTTTTGAAGCGTTTTTTATAGTAAAACAGAACCAGACATTTCACTCATATACAAATCAGTATAACTTTTAAAACGAGCAACAAATTAAACAGCTGTCTTCACAAAAAATGTAGTCTGAAATGTCACCTTTCAAACACGTGTGTGTTTGAAACCATCAGATATTGCCAGATATATAGAACATCATCTAGTGACAAAAAAGCGCGGAGACTATTTATAATACAACTCACCATAGAGAATCTGCCAAGCGTCCATGGTCCCCTAATCAAATATATTTTACTGGGAAATTCCAAAGGAAAACAGGTTTCTTTTTGTTCGATACTTACTTAAAGTGGTTCGGTGTCGCAGTCATTAACTCAACATCAACAACTGCTACCATTAAATTCCATCGGCAATTCTTCGCCACTCATGAGCTTCCAGACGAACTGGTATCGGACAACGGTACATCAATTACTTCTGAAGTAAAGGTCTTAATTGACAACAATGTTATAAGACTATAACTACAATACAACAAGGCGCTCAGCTCCGTTTCACATGCCTACAAATGGCCAAGCTGAACGTATTCTACAAACTACAAAGGAATACCTAAAGAAGCTGAATCGTAATACCAACATCGACCTTAGCTTTGCACGATATTTGTTCAGTCAGTATATAACTCCTCATACATCTACCAATCACTCTCCCGCAGAGTTACTATTCAACCACCAGCTTGAGACTTGCTTAGACAAAATAAATTGACGAGCTAACTGTGCGAAAGGCTTGGAAACCTTACAGTGATTATTGTTTTATGTCCGGTAGTCCAGTTTGGATTCGTAACTACGCCGTGAGGCCTAAATGAGTTGAAACTACGGTGTCTGATCAAACAGTCAATTTCTTAAAATGTTCTTTTGTATGATTTTGGAGCAGTCAAAAGACATCAGGATAGGTAGCCAGGTAGCCGTATGCCATCGTCAACCCCCAACGTTTCTGAAGGGAATTACCTTCGTCACCACAAGCAGCTGCACACTCATCAAGATGCGTTATCTTCATAACTCGACCCAACTCCAGCGGTTATTCCATTGCTATGGTGCGATATGTATAAGTTCTCGGGTGATCAATTTTTACCGTTCGGAGAAGTAGCAGGGTAAGAGTCAACATTGATGCCTGCTCAATTAGGAACGCTTAAAACTAGAAACGGATACACGGCAACTATCCGGTATTCGTCCGGATATTGAAATAAGCCCGGATATCTGATTTTAAAACAAAATGACGTTTAAATTTCTGTCGCTATCGACGTCATTTTCTTTCACTATGCTTACAAAAATACTTATAAAAACAAATCAAACTACAACAGCACTAGCCCAAATAACCTCCAATGATCGATCTTGTTGCTAAATAACGAAAGACATAGAAATGACACAATAAACCTTATGGATGGCTTAATAAGTTTTTAATCGAGTGATACAAATCATAAGAAAAGACGGTAGCTTTTTAAATAACCTTAAATCGACTTAAGCTTTTTATGAAACAATGGAAGATGTTACCAAAAGCAATCTCCACATAAGATATTTTGATGTATACATTACGTTTTGAGAAAGCTTAAGTGAAACAGTAAAACAATATAACTATGATCTTATGCCATATTTTTAGAAAAAATATACTTCTTTTGAAGCGGTGAAAAATATTAACATTCTAACTAAATTCAACCAATTTTTCAAATATGCTACTCTGACTTGACACAGATATGTATGTATAAATCTTTCATAAGTAACTAAATATATAAACGTTAAGTAATGAAACCATTGTTTCAAATTTATTGTTTATTCAATGCAATTAGATGCCCTTAGATAACCGATGAAAGGTTAGCTTAATCGTTGTTTATATTTTAGGAATTCATTTCAACTTAAGGGACTGATGAAAGCAATTGGTAGAATAGTTGAAGCTATATTTGTACGTAGGTTCCTGGTTGAGTATTGAGATATGGCAACACCAATGTTGATATGTCAAATCTGACATTGGTATCGTAAGGCTTGTCGTTTTTAATGGTAAATGTACTCAGAACGTTTTGTCATACGAGTGCTATTTGTATTGTTTACAGTGACTTAAAAATTCGTTTCGGCTAAAAAATTGAATTAAATCGTGAACATCTTCGACAATGATTTTTTATGATTTTCGACGTGGATTAACTCAACAGGAACGTGCCGATATACTCGCTTCGATTTTTCGTGATGAGGCACCATCCAGGACCACCGTGTTTCGCTGGTTTTCTGAATTCAATCGTAGTCGTAGTTTTCTCCAGGACGAATTTCGTGAACGTCGTCCAAAATCATTTGTTGAAACATTGAAACTGTGCGTGAACTGATATTGCAAGATCGTCATGTGACATATCGTGAGATTGAGGCATCTTTGCACATTAGTTCCACTTCAATACATTCAATATTGTATGAACATTTGGCTGTCAAAAAGATTGGTTCGCGTTGGATACCGCATAATTTGACAATCGCGCAAAAAAGGTTCGTGTCGATTGATGTAAAGAAATGTTGAAAAAATTCAATCGCTGTGCTTCAAAAGACGTCTATAAGATCGTGACAGGTGATGAATCATGGATCTATGCATATGAGCCTGAAACTAAACAGCAGTCGACTGTATGGAAGCTTAGAAGCAAATAATCGCCTGTTTTTTTTTTTTTGAATAACCGGACATGTCGCCACCGTGCCATTAGAGAAAAGTAGAACGGTTAATTCTGAATGGTGCACCACCATTAGTTTCCCAGAACTGTTCGAAGAAATAACAAAAATTAACCGCAGAAGACGAATCATTCTCCACCACGACAATGCGAGCTCTCACACATCGGCTCAAACAAGTCACTTTTTAAACACTCAAAACGTCGAATTGATGGGTCATCCGCCCTATAGTACAGATTTGGTACCCTATGACTTCTTTTTATTGCCGCACACGGCTGATGCGTTCAAAACACATGTTTTGGAGATACCTCATTCCGAGTGGAAAAAGTGCTTCAAAATTGGTTCAATCGCATGCAAAAATGTATTGATCTTCAAGGAGAATATTTTGAAAAACAATAGAGTCATTTTCGATGATACATACTTGCTATTATTTGTCTGTCTTAAAACTTCAGTAGCAGCCCTCGTATTATATATGTATATAAAATAAAATCGTGTGAGTAACACCATTTATAACTCAAGAACGGCTGAACCGATTTTTGATTTGTTAAAATTTTCTTCCCGATTAGCAGAATAACTTTTAAAATATCGTCCACGCTGTTGACGAGAAATTGGTGGGAAAAATTTTCCACATAGGAGGGCGGTTCGTTAAGTACCCGTGTTTGAATATAGAGGACGTTCCTGAGTGAAGTTAGAGTTCTCATCGTGTGCTGCCATTATCAGACGACGCTAATACGCTAATTTCAGACTGATTGATAGGTAAATTTCGATTTGGCAGCCATCCGAGTCAGACGTGTTTCGTGATTTTCGCTAAGATGGAAAAAGAGCAGTATCGTTCTGTAATTCAATTTTTGTTTTTGGATGGGAAAATATGCGAGGAAATAAAAGCAAAGTTGGATGCTGTTTATGAGGACACGTCACCATCTATGACCATTCGAACATCCGTTTTTGATAAGGAGCGACCTGAAGGCCCAGCAGACGTGGTTACAGAGGAAACATGATTCTCGCTGATCGACGATCGAAAGTGCGCGAAGTAGCAAATGCCGTAGTTGTGTCGACCGGAACGGCAATTAATATTTTAATATTTTACATCACGCTAGACAACAAGCGGATGCGGCTGTTAACTTCGAAGCAGTGTTTGGGGCAATTTAAGCGAGATCCGAAGGACTTTTTGCGTCGAGTTGTCACCGTTGATGAAACCTGGATTCATCATTACACACCAGAAACTAAGCAACAATCAAAATAATGGATTTCTCCCGCTGAATCTGCACCAAAGCGAAGACGGTTCCATCGGCCGGTAAGGTCATGGCGACGATTTTTTGCGATGCGATGGGCGTCATTCTCTTGGATTTTTTAGAAGAAGAAAGAACGATCACTGGACAATACTACAGTGAGTTATTGGACCACTTCAATAAAAAATTAAAGGAGACACGGCCGCATTTGGCGAAAAAAAAGTGTTGTTTCGTCACGATAACGCACAAGCTCATTCATCTCGTGTTGTTTCCGCCAAACTACATGAATTGCGTTATGAATCGTTTCCGCACCCTCCGTATTCACCCGATCTGGCTTCCTGCGACTTTTTCTTGTTCCCTAATATGAAGTAATGGAGGAGTTAAAAAAATAGCAGGGACTATATTGAAAAATAAAAAAAAATAAAATTGAAAAAAATGGTGTCTTCGTTTCTAACACAAGTACTTAATGAACCTCCTTCGTGAAGCCTAGGGACCATTTTCGAAATCAATCAAATCGTCTTTGTTGACATTGACATCAATTTCATATATATTTGTCTGATCTCATTGGATCTACCTGGCTTGCCACCGTGAAATTTACAACTGAAGGTTAGCTTGATTATCATAATGTTTCAAAATCTTAACCAACCAAAACTATGCAATGGAACGCGTTTGATAGTGAGGAAACTCATGAACAATGTGCAACTCATCATAGTTAATCCTCCCTCCATGGTCTAAAGTTGAAGACTACTTTAAACCATCCGTTTTTATAACGCAACATCGCGTGTGAACTTGGATAATAGGACGTTTCTCTGACAAATTATATAATTTGCATAGAAACAGAAGGATAGACAAGGAATAATCTATTTTTCTTGCCATACTGATTACTTCCATACATGTATAATTTTATTTGGGTTGCACACTTCTGTTACAAACATCATATCTATATGATAATAGATTTACACTTACCTTGACTATTTCGATGCGACTTTCGATTTCTACACGATGCACGAATGGATTTATATATGTATAACCCTTTGAGACCCAGCCATCTTCTTCGGAATCACATTTATTAATTATAGCAATTGTTCCATAAGATGATGACGAGTTTGTTGAAGAATTGGGTGAAATTAATGTTGATAAAAATGATGATGATGATGCTACCATTTCAGCTATTCTTGTTATTGTTGCTGATGGTTTAAGAATGCTATTACTTTCGCTGCTTTGATTGCTTTTTATATCAGTACGTGGTAGATCATTACCAGACGACGAATAACGCCGATGAAATAAAGAGGATGTGGTCATGATTAATAATAGTGCTTTCTTTTCGTTTTTTGTATGTTTTTTCTTTCTGTCCAATAATCAATCGGTTTTGCTTAGCACTTTTTGTTTCCACTTTTTATTGTCTCTGAAATATACAATTATATCTTTATTATTAATTTTCTAAAAAAAACTTCCGTAATGTATTATCGTTTCCACATGCATACATTATTTATTTTGATTTTCACAGCGAACATTCAGTCTTATAACTTTAAGAAATTCTGTGTTATTCTTACAGAATTTTTAATCCTGAAAATAAAGTTGTTTAATAAATCTCTTTAATAAGAAAATTGCAACAAAAAAAATCTTTACCAACAAGAAATGAACAATTTTAATTTAATATCGATTGTACACACTAACGTTAGCTAATTATTAAACTGATAAAAAAAAAAGAAAAAGAAACAAAAAAACGCTAAGAAGCCGACCGACGCGACATTAAACGAGAGACGATTGAACATGCTCTGTCTCATTGGAACGCAACGCGCCATATACAGTGAAAGACTAAAGTCTACATACACCTGCCGATTTGCATATTTTCTTTAAATAATAAAAATTCAATAACTGAATTTGTTTTATAAAAAAAAAAATTAGAAAAATAACAAAAAGCGATATGACAAAAGTCTACATACAGCATACATATGATTTTAGAAGACAAGGCAAACGCTGAAAAGATTACTGTAAAGTCCCGATATTCCATAATTTTTCGTTGGCGTATCATAGCAGCTATGAAATTTGGGATTTAAGTTTGTGTTACATCCCGTTGGGTAAATGATAAAATGGGATCAAGGAAAGAAATATCTTCTGACATAAGAGAATTGTTAAACAATGGAAAGAAAATAAATCATATGGTGATATCGCAAAAATTGTAAATTTAAGAAGGGGAACAGTGCGGACGATTATTAAAAACTATAAAGAGACCAATTCATACGAAAGTAAACCGCGATCAGGACGCCCAAACAAGCATGTTAGGAGGGAAGTAAGTTCCATTTTGAAAGAAGTTGACCGAAATCCAAAAGTTATTGCACCGAAATTGGCCAATCACATCGCTAATATATCCGGAAACAATATGGATTCAGGAACCGTCGAAAGAGCTCTGAACATAAACGAAGTTTTCATCAGGACACCCCGTAAAAAGCAGCTTATATCAGAAAAAAAACGTCGTCTTCGCCTTGAGTATGGTCGGGCGCATATTGATAAGAGAATGGATTTCTGGTCGAAGGTTTTGTTCACAGACGAATCGAAGTTCAATATCTTTGGAAGTGATGGCCGAGCCAAAATCTGGCGAAAGAAAAATGCGGAAATGCAACCCAAAAATTTGATACCAACTGTCAAGCACGGTGGTGGCAACGTAATGGTTTGAGGAGCTATAGCAGCAGCTGGTGTTGGAGAGATGACCTTCATTGAAAGTAATATGAATCGTTTCCAATACAAAAGCATTTTAGAACAACATCTGAAGCCATCTGTTCAATGCTTGGGTCTCGGCAATGGTTGTATATTCCAACAAGACAATGATTCCAAGCACATTGCTATGATTGTGAAGGAATGGCTATTGTATTATGCACCCACACAGACGCCATTTCATTTTTCATTTAATAGGCATTATGTAGAAAATATGCAAATCTGCAGGTGTATGTAGACTTTACTCTTTCACTGTACATATGAATGTGTATATATATGACTGCACTCATGCATGTTACTAATGTGAATGCTTAAATGAGTAGTTTTTTTTTATATCTTTCATACGCTCGCTTTCTTTATCTCTTTACTTTTATATATGTATATCTTTCCCAATGGCATTGGCGTAGCTTTTGTTTATTGAGTGTTGGATACAAAAAATGTCTACTCACTTATCTTATTAATGTGTATTAAAAGAAACAGATGTTTTGGTTGTTTGTTGTGTAAAATAACTGTCAGTTAAATCCATCCAATAAGCCTGGGCTTCATCAATATCGCTTTACTTTATTAAAAGCTTGTATGACTCAATGTCAGATAGAATTTTCGAGGTTATTTTAAATAAAAATCATTCAGTATACTTGGAAATTTATACTTTACTAATAAAAATTTTTATTCGTGCATAAAAAGCAGTACATTAAAGGTAAAGTGGACTATGTAAGTGAAACAAAATAAAAATACGTAATTTTTAAGTTTTTTCTTTTTCATCAAAATGTTTGAATTTTTTTTTTTTATAAAAGCTCAATAAATGAAGAGAAGAAAACGAACCTGAAAGAAGGGTATCTTCCACTGTGCCGAATACTCTTTTTCCTAGAAAACGTTTTTTGTATTGGAGCTATGCAATGCAGTAATCCTCGAATCTTGATTGCTGAGTATGGGTCGGAAATTTATAGTGTTCAATTTTCAATTCGATTACTTAAAAAACAAAAAAGCTTTTCTGACTGACATAGCTTAGACGAGCTTGTCTCGTCGAGCTGATCCAGAATATACAGTGCGTTTCACTTAAATAGCCCACCATAGAAAATGTTCATCATCTATTTAAAACTTTGACAAATAAAGAGAATAACGGTTTATCTTTTTATACTCTGCACGTAGTGAATAGTATTATAAGTTTGTCATGAAGTTTGTAATGCAATGAAGAGTATAAAAAGACAAACCTTTTTTTTTTTTGAAGGATGGCTCAGTCATCATCATGTTGCGTAATATCAATCAATGGAACAACGATTATCAAGGGAAAATACAAAAGAGAGGATATTTTGATTACGCGCATCCAGATGGTTCAAACGGACTTGCGTCTGGCCTTCTCGATCACCATCAACAAATAACAAGGCCAGTCATTGGAATATTCAAGATTCAATCAATATGGGAGTCTCCGGGTTTCGCATGGACAAATGTTCGTCGCGTGTTCGCGAGTCGGAAAGCCAAGACTATTTACGCGCCAAAATTTAAATTGAATAGATATATGTATTTTTAAGGTAAATAAAAAATATTAAACTCACTCGAATTACCAGCAAGTTTCATTTAATAATTTAACAACATTCTAACAGTACACAAGGTATTTATCTATGTACTTTATAAAAGCATAAATTTTGAGGCCAATAAACGCTTGCCGGGTATACTAGTTTTCCATAATTGTCGGTATTTAAAAAAAAAAAAATTCAATAACCGTGCGACTATGATAAATTTTTCTTGATTCAATATTTATGGCATACATTTAAATCTGAACTTCAGTAAGCCTGAATTGATTCCGTTAAATGCGCCCATCGTGACATTTTGATTATTATTATTTATTTTATTATATTTAATACATTAAACCTAATATCTAATACTACTCTTAATATATAAGATTAACAAGCACTAGTTACTGGGGCCTTCGACTCGTGACTTAATTATACCTATCTTATATATACATATATATATATGATTGAGTGCTTAAAACGATTATAAACTTTACAAATGTTAAGGGATGAAGAAATTTTTAAGAATTGGGATTGGAATTTGGGAACCAAAAAGTGAGTCCGTGGACGCTTTTCCGAAACCCAAACATGAAAATATTACCCAGTAAGATGGTGACCGCAACCATACTGCACGTAAAATCCTGAATTGGCTGTCAGAGTTACAATATCAGTTAGAGAAATTTCCGGCCCAAAGCTCAATTTGAGTAAAAAATTGGGCTCATTGGGGATGGGGAAGCTTCCAAAATAGAGGATAGAGGGCCAATTATGGATTATATAAGCTTTGGGGGTAGAATAATATTCCCAGCACCCGATTTCAGAAACTAAAAGAAAATACATATGCCTAAGAATGTGTGCTGAT
>JBANCV010001615.1:0-13604 GCA_037040105.1 Amiota albilabris
GTCTGTCAATCTGTATGAATGCAAACTAGTCTCTCAGTTTTTGAGGTAGAGAGCTGAAATTCACGAAGCTTTTTTTTTACCATACACAACACATTTGTCGGAATCGGCCGAATCGGACCAGTAGGAGGGGAACATCCCATACAAAGCCCCTACTCAAATTCATGTTCTTATTAGAAAAACTTTTTTGGTTTTATGATATCATCTTGAAAATTGGAATAACTTTCTGATCCTTCTTCATCAACCATGTAAATTTTAATATCCTAGGATTGCTGGATCGTAAAGCTCCCATACAAAAAACATTTTCTAGGGGATGCGTGAAGACCATGACAACTTCGGCATAGTCGTAGATACTCTTTTTTTCTTTTTTGTTTTGTGTTTTAATTGGAAAATATAAACCACTAAATAAGTAATTAATGGCAGATTGTTCCAGCTAGCGTGACAATTGATCTGATCATGGACTGAGAGGATTCACATGACGCGGTAAATAACATCATTACGAACACATTGGCGGAGTTCTGCACCTTCTGGATGAGATGGACGGTGGACTCTGCAGCTGTACCCCATACGGGAATAAATTATGTGCCTTGCACCCTAAGAATACGATTCGAAAAGATAAAGAAAGAAGAAATTATGACAACATTTTGATGAAGCACACATAATAATGAAATAAATTAAATAAAAAAGACATATAAATAAGGAATTTTAAACAATCAATTTATTTCTGGATATCCTGATTATTATTCATAAAATGGAAAAATTCAGATGAAAACACACAGTATTACTAAAGGTAGACTTATAAGACTACTTAGTACGTTAGCCAATTCAACTCAGGAGTAAGACTTAAGATAAAGAATTTTACACATATGTGAATTTTTTTCATGAAAAGTCATTAGGGATAGATTAGGATAGATAGCCTATTATGATGTCCAGTTTGGACTTCTCTAGCTAACTTCAATGTTCGCCTTCGACATTGTCAGTATAGGAGACCCTACTCGGTCGCTCTCAGGGTGCGAAGCTTGCACCTACTGAGCCCACTTATCATGACAAGAAAGAAATCCAGAGATATGGATGAATGTTCATTAACTTCACACATCTGTATATGAATATGTTTGGATCCATTTTTTATTTATTCCTAATCTCGGATCATGTGAGTATGTACTATTGTATTTGCTATAGTTAAACTGTCAAGAGTGCACATTGGAACATGTGTGTTTATAAAGATTCGTCCTTTAAGTCAAGCCTGACAGCTGTCATTTCGACACTTTCTCTCTGACTTTACCAACAGTAACCAGTCTTGCCTCCCCCCAAAGGCACGCTTAATATAACCATCCGTTTCCTGTTTACATGAAACTTACTTATGATTGCAGACGGAGAAGAAAGAATATGAGAGATGAGAATCTCCAAACCATTAAAAATAAAAAGAAGTCAGTTCAGTATTCATCATAAACAACAATGACATTCTTCAGTCACATTCATAGAACTGAACAGTGAACTGAGATATGACAGAGAGACCTGAACATTTTAAAACGAAATGAAAACTCTAGAAAACAATCAAAATACATACTTACATTTGTGTCAGTATTCATATATGTATTTAGAATATGCTACGTGCTCCATTGTGTATTGATTTGAACACTTTTTGCCACCGCCACCATCACCACCTCTTCACACACTGGTATAGTCAGCAGATACAAATAGAGGCAGCCGACAAATGTACATAGACACAGATACGAACATATCTAATATAAGTACCACATGAAACTCAAGTGAATTTGTTGTTAGTTATTTGCTTTCGATTTAAGATACATTGTAACACAGCACAGCTGCACCGCACGCAATGATAAAAGTCAATATTAATCTGAAGAAGAAAATGATAAAGATGAAGAAAAAGATGCAACAAAAACATCATCAACAACAGCAGCAGCAACAACAACAACACAGATCTTTTAAACAAATGTTGACAGTTGTGTTTATACTTAGATAGATATATATATACATAGATACATACATATACATATGCATATATATAGATGCATATAGTGAGCAGAGTAGAGTATTGTTTGCATAAAATAAATATAAAAGAAGTGCTTGGTGCACCTAAATGAAAATGTTAAGGCGCCAACTGAGTCTATATGTATCTTTCATTTATAAACAGTCCAATAAAAGAACTAAAACTACAATTAACCCAAACTAACATACATATTTATGTATGTATGTATGTATATACATAGGTGCGTTTTTCAATTGTCAGCATGTGTAAATCACCATGGGGGCCTCGAATAAAAAGGGAACCCCAACTAAATTAACAGGGATATCAATAAATTTTCGATTTGACACTTGTATTCTAACCCCGGTTAAGTGGGCCACATCACCAGCATCACCATCACCACCACAGTAAAGTGTTATATGTACTATATAATTCATAATATCAACAGGTCGTGGACCTCATTACATTTTGGCCACCTCGGCTCCTATGGCAAATAAACTGTTACATTTGTTTTTTTTTTAAATATATCGAACAAGCAATATTAAGCATATAAATACATATATGATTTTGAAACCGATGGTAGCTCAGCTACCGTTAAAATGTACCATGCCAGCAAAGCCAAAGGTATCAAGAAGTATCAGTAGTCCACATACTAGTGGCTGCTACAACGGGCATCGTACTTGTAACAAGTGGTTTGCATTATAAATGAGGTTCGCAATCCCGAATCTTTCCTAAATAAATCAAATTACTGAAACCAAATTGCAGCTTAATAAGCCCAAACAATAAATTGAAATCTACGAAATCTATATAAATAAAAATGTTAATGTTCATGATCTCAGAACTCGAAAACTATTTTACCGATTGCTCTGCAACTTTGATACAACGTTTTAGACGATTTGGAACTTGTTCTTAGATAATTATTACTTATAGATACTTACTATTAATAATCTAATATTTATACAAAATAAATCTTAATGATACCAAAAAAGAACACACTTCAGTATGTTCCCATGAATGCATTCACAAATTTAATGTCTAGTGCACATATATATTTTGCCGTGTACAATTTTTGCAAAATAAGAACAACCATCATCATTATTGTTTATGTCGATTGGAATCATGCGGTTGTCCTCTTCTCCAAACATCTCCGCATACCGAATAATATGTTCTATCTCAGCGCGCGCAAAATCTTCAGGAAAACGAGGATTTGGGTTATCCTCAATCTGTGCCACATGTTCCTTATTGCCATGCTGAGTAATCCGTGAATCCGGTAAACCAGAGTTCAATACACGTATTTTGAATTTAATTTTTTCTTCCATAGAAAATATTGAAAATTAATAAAAATTCTTTAATTATTCTCAAAATCACGCTTTGACGAAATAATGCTCACAGTTTTTGCCATTCACATTTACACCAAGTTCGTAGAAGAAGATGAAATGGTAGAAAGTTGAAACAAGTAGAGGGTACACTACATATGTACATACTGCGTCATCGTTTCGTGTGTAACGGACGTCAAACTGCATAGCAGGCGTCTACTGCCTAAAGAGAAAAGAGCGCGAATCTAAATTGCCAACAAATTTAGTAAACAGAAAAGTGCAGGATATTTTGTTTAAATATTGAAGGGAGCCTTTGTCGAATATGCTCTTGTGTTTTTTATATCTTCTATAAGTTTTACCTCCATATTTACGCATTGCAACTTTATACTTATCTCTAGCAAAAATAGCATTTTGTTATTCACAATAGCTGTTTTGGGTTCACGGAATGGTTCTTTGTAGTTCCGACGGATGGCAACTGCATCGGCTATGTTCACTTTTAATTGTGCTGTAATCGCAAAGCTGCTTACAGGTCACATCACACTTTTGTACGTCATATGTTACTTGCTTTTCACTATGTTCGTTGGGTTGCTAGCGGTCATTTGCATGTGTCTGCTTCTTGCTTTTTGTAGAGAGAAAACAGCTGTTGTGAAATAACGAAAGTCAAATTGCGAATTTTAAACAGTTGGGTTTTGCTTTTGCTCATAGTGTCCATTGCAATTCAGTGTTTAAACAAATAGTTAAATTTCTGTGGGTTATTGAAAGTCATACACACCTAAAAAAAAAAAAATATTTGAGTCAATTTCAATTTCTTGTTATATTGTGCGACAATAAGGGCGCCAGGTGTTTACCATTCAGAACATAAAAAAAACAGCATTCACAAGGGAAGTATCCACGTAGTGGCTGAATATTTGTGGAGGCCGGGCTGCCGCTGTTTGCTCCATTATAGTTGACCCTCAAAATGAAGCCAGCCTATTGTTTCCGGATTGGAGTTGTAAAGGTCGCTTGTTAATTGCATTGTTATTTTTATTGAATTGTGGCAAGGGACCGCGAAATTCAAATATAATAAAAAATATGACTGCACTTACATATGTATATGTCATATTGTTATAGTAATAATAACATGAACATGAACAGAGTGAATAATATACTTAATATTAAACTAAGTCCTTTGCCACAAGGTATTTTCTACTTTGCAGAATCAGTTCTGTTCGGGAATGTTGACATGTAAATATATGGAGGGTATAACAAACCCAATGTTAGAGTACAATGCAGAGCCCCCCAAAGAAATAATCTTATTAATCAGAGAGATAATCCAGAAAAATCGCCAGTGTTATGTGTTTGGTATGGGTTATGATGTCAACTTATTTTAACAAAATGGATTATCTCAACATACCAAAACAAAATCAAAGCAATCTCCACACCACTCAGAGCACTTGATCTAATGGTGTTTACGTTGAAAAAGAATTGAGAAAAATACAAATTCTTGGAAAAAAAAAACCAGTCCATGGACGCGATTAAGGATATTTGGGATATCTGAAAATTTATTCAGATCTATAAATAAATGATTAGAAGTAATTATTGGTTACAAGCAGAGGACGTCACACCAAATTTTTACATAAGTAATTTTACATTGTCGCTATGAGTATAAAAATGAAAATTTGTAAAATGTCCTGGTTTCGGTTTCTGGATTAATTTGTTAATTTAAATTTTAATACGCAATTAAATAGAAATGTATTGATGGTTTTTAAATGTTTAAAAAAGAACAAATATTTAAGTTTTATTTGCAATTTGTTTCATTCTTTTAGCTTTATTAGTTGGCGAGATATTTGTGTGGAAATATAAAATAGATGAGCGTCTCAGTGCAACTGTATGCTATGTGAATTGTACCGCCAAGTATGAAATCGCATACCCAATAAATTAAAAAATTATGCTTAGATTATAATACATAGTAGAAGGAATAAAATTTTCTATCTTTTTGTTTTGTTTTTTTTTTTTTTTTTCTTTTCTTTTCTTTTAAAACAAAAATCATTGGAAATAGGCAATTTATTATTTTATTGTTTAGTGAGAAGGAAATGAAGAGAATATACAAATTTCCCGCACAATTTACTTACATATATATTTTGTTGTTTATAATAACAAAAGTATCTAACAAGAATAAGAACAACGAATATCATCAAATAACATAATAACAGAAATCAATGAAGCAATGTTAAGCGACGCCAGATACAAAAACGCGTTAACAGATACATAAACCAAAAAATCATTTTACAATACAAACACAAACAAATGACCAGAAACAGATAGTCAGTCAGTCAGTCAGTCAGTTAGTCAGTTAGTCAGCCTAACAATCAGTCTGTTAGTGAGTCCACCAGTCAGTCATTGTTTCAGATGAAAAGACATACATCGACACGATACGTTACCATACGATTAAGGAGAGCCAAAGCAACACCAAAATAAACACAAAGATACGCTGATATGTACAAAGATACAGATATTTACACAGGTAGTCATTACCTACATTTTTTCATACTTGTATCTATATGTATATATATATATATATATATATATATATATATGTGGGTGTGTGTGTATATAAAAGTCAAGTGAAGCAAGCAAAAAAGAAAAAAAAATCAGAAAGTATCTCAGACAGCCAGCAAACGATTTGAACGCAAAAAAAAAAAAGGTCAAAAGCAAAGTAACAACAATAACAACAACAACAACATACATAACAATAATAAAAACAGAGAAGATGAAAAACAAAAATGTTTGTCGCTCTCCAACTCTAAACTCTAACACCACCATCACCCTTGTCGCCTTCCGACCATCGCCATCATCATTGTCGGGTATATTCTGAGAATGTTCATGAAATGTTTGTTGATAAAAGCCTAACCAAGCGTATTACACACAAAAGTGCCGTTAGTAACGATTATGTCAACGCGATTACCCACGCACACACATTCTCTGATACACACGCAAACACAAATGTGTGTGTGTACATACACATACATGGTTTAAATACAAAATTACTTACTTAGTCACATCAAATTGTATTTAGATATTTCATGGGTAAATGGGTTATACACACACATAATATCTACATATGCATGTGACAAAATCATAAACTATAGATACAATAACATTATATACAAACATAAAATGCAAACTAACAAGCAAAGTTTTCAATAGAAAATTACTTACCTATTTACTATAGATACATCAAAGAAGAAGATAGAAAATAATTGACAAAATTAAAAACTAGTGTAAAGTACATACATATATACATACTTATGTATGTGGTCTTTTGATTACAAATTATTATACACAAAATCATAAACACTAAACACTTTCAACTTTTCAACAAAATACAAATCAAATTAAATCAAATTAAATCAAATTAAATCAAATTATCCCCACTCATATTTGCAATATTTTCATTTTTGTTTCTTAAAATAATTATTATACTTTTTGTTTTTTTTTTACTACTCGCATGTATGTATAAGCAAAATATAAGAAACAAACAAGTTTAATTTTTTCCTATTCACTATACCAGAGATTCTCAAACTTTTTATGTATTCATTGAACTTGTAGTGTAATAAGATATACTGATAATCGTGCAACAGAGCAGATTGTTATAGTATTAAAACAATTTTTTAAAAGCTTTTATTAAATAGCAAATAGTTTATAATAATAATTTACTTATCTTATCCTTAAAAGTCAGTGGGAATGATGAGCTCCATAATTGCAATAAGAGAAGAGATGTTCGGTTCGTTCAATAGTCGTCAATTTCATGCGCAAATTTGGGTCAACATTAAGTTTACATTATAAAGTTTATTTAGTAAAATTTATAACTTTCAACTAAAATTTGGACAATTCCATATTGGCAAATTGCATTTTTTAAACCTCCATCGAAAAATAGCTCTATCAGCATCCAGTTTTTTACAAACGATTTGGTTAATTTTTTCCTTAACTGAAGTTATTAAAGGAAAGCCAGTAGCCCCTAGAAAACCTTTTGTTTTTTGTATGGGAGCTGTACCATCCAGTAAAAATTTTCAAAAAAATATAAAGTAAAATTTGCAAGACAAAATTAAATTCAGATCCTTCAACAATTCAAAATTAATTTTATTTGGAGGCCTCACGTAATACTTATGGTATGCATACCACAGGTTGAGAAACACTGCACTGTACTACACATACCATGAATCTTTATAATATTATAAATTTTTTTATATCAAACTTTTGTAATGTTGTTGCTATTACTGATTATATACAAATATATCCGTATCTATTTTTGTATTATATGCTTGAGATAACAGAGTACTTTAAGTGGAAGGAGTAATTTACTAATGAAACTTTTTCATTTGTTTATTGTTTTATGAACATTTTATTTATGACTAAAATGGTTTTAAACAAAAATAAAAACAATTTGTATGTATTTTAATTATTTTTTTTTTCTACTCGAGAAACTATTCAACGATCCCTTGCTATACTATAGTAAACATTGTATCTTATTATGTTAGTTAAATCACAAAACTTAGTATTTGGCTTCGATTACTTTAAACCACGCGCCACTTGTAAAAATTGATTTTTTTTTTCTTAATTTTGTTATTTTTGTCTCATTTCTCAGCTTTAGCCTTACTAAAGATATTATTCTCTTTCTTTGTTTTTTTTTTTTTTTTTTTTTGGATCTGTTGCTGTTGCTGTTGCTGTTGCTAGGCAAACTTCCACCAATTTTGACAGCAGATGGTGGCATCGTTTTATTTTCTTGTTGTCTTTCTGTGTCTTCCTTCCTTTATGCTGCGTAAATTTTTATTTCTTCTTTTATTTCATTTTTTTTTTTCTCTCTTATTTTTTCTGTTACGCTTTAAGCAAAATTTACAGAATTCATAACAAACAAACCAACATAAAGTCTCTCATAGATATGAAAAAAATAAAAAACAACAAACAACTAGAAGGTAGCAGCATAAACTGTTTTGTTTTCTTATGCCTTTGCCCAATGTTCCTCTTCATGTCTCATGCATTATTCAATTACAAATGCAAAAATTTCCGTATTGTTTTTCTTGATTTCTCTTTTGGTTTTTTTTTTTATTTTCATTTCCTTTAAACCTTAGATACTTTTGCGTCTCAAATTCTTTTAAAGCCTAAGATACAAAAATTTGAAACAAACTTAGAATATTTTGAAATAAAAACAAATCTTATAAGTTCTTGATGTTGTGTCCTAAAGAAAGATAACTGAAATTAATTTATGAAACTGAAAAGTTCTCCAGTTGTCAGCCCTTGGATCAAAATCTGAACATAGCTTAGGGAACAATGTTCAGTTTTGTCAGGAAGTTCTTAAATTGCCCCGTTTTCCTTATGCAAGGCAACTTTTGGGATTGACGTGGGAGTTCCCTTTAATATTGTCCAGATAGCAGTCTGTGGCTCAATGCAGTATGGCAAGCTTCAACTGGAACCTGTCATACATGTAACATATCTATTACAAAATTTGCCATTAATATAAATAATACATTCAACTGATTAGATTTGCTTACCTTTCAATGGATTTTGATGAATCAGGAAGACAGACGAAGACGAGAATGGCGAAAACCGGAGTCAGAGTTATTTGAAACAAACAAACGTATTACGTGGTGTGGTTCCAAAAGTCATTTTATGGAGTATTCTGGATTGTTCGATCTGCCAGCAATTTCAGAATTTGGCTTTTTTAAAACTTGTTACACTTCCCTCAGAAAAACCTTGTTAAGATGCTTCGAGAGCAATACTTCACTATTCAAGAAGTTTAGCAAGAAATGAAAAGCTCAAGGTGTGGACAATATAACCGATATAGTTTTATATAACAGAGGTACGTATCATAAGAAGTAGACGGAATTGTTTAGAAAAACAAAAAAGAAATGTTGATATTGTGGAAAATTACTTATAAATATGTAAAACGCATTAAAAATTATTAGCTTTCAACTGAAAGTTTAATTAGCCAAAATAGCTATACATAATCTGCATACATAATTATTTTATTTAATGTAATATTATAAATCAGCCAAACCCCCTCCGCCACCCCTCCTTTACGAAACGCCTCTTGCATCCAATCATGATTCACAGGCATATGATTGGATCATCCTAAAAGTCTCCCGAATGGGGAAATCATAGGTTTTGCGGTGTTCTAACCTGAGCTAATCTCAACTGGAGTCTCTTCAAGGATCTCCACTGCAGTTCGGTACACGAATTGTCTCTCATCAGCCGGAAAATTAGCAACGGGTTGTTGTTGAACAGGAAGTTCTTGTGAATGCATCATCCATTCTTGGACGGCTATTATACGTTCTTGAACATTTATCATTCTATCTTGATTTTTTACCATGTTTTCTTGTATGTTTAACATACGCTCTTGGCATTTTAGGATGCGTTCATGCATATTGTTAACTGAACCCGGCATATTATTATTATTTTAATAAAAATTCAAGCAATTTACAATCAATAAAATTTTTTTTTATTTTTTAATCACTTTGACTTGTTGAGTTGACAAATACAAAGAAAAGAGTAATAGACAAGTATTGCCAAGCATATCAAATATATAGGTTTAGGAAATTGTTGCTACTAAACATTTTTAAAGTATTTTATTCAGCTGTTTTGATGTTCAAACTTAGGGTACCCTTTGACACATCAAATGTGTGATTAAAAAGTAATATTTTAGTTCGATACCATGAGAAGCAACAAAAGTTTTCTAATTGGAACATGAATTTAAATAGGGATTTGTAAAGCTTTTCAATGCTCCATAAATTCGTATGCATCCTTATAATCTCAATCCATTGAACCTCCATAGAATGTGAGAGAGAAATTAATAGTGTATTTACAGTGCAGTTGAATCGACCATTGAATCAGACAACAACCACAAGGAAAAATGTAAGTTTCTGTTGTAAAATGTGAATCGATTCTGATCAATTCAAGTTTTGGAAAATTTTCGGTCATTTCCGGTTAGAAAATGTTATTTTCGATAGAATTCCGCTGTTCTTTTCTTTCAATATGCTTGCTCAATATCCACTTTTCCAATTATATTTACTAATTACACTAGAACTGCTCCCTCGATTTGTAGCTACTCTACACTTCTTGGAATGTGAACTCCTTTTCTCATGTAACCTTTCTTTGGGAATTGCGAAAGAAGTATTGCCAAAATAGGCTTATAAGCATTCGGAAAGAATTCCTTAAACACTTTTTTTGACTCATTGCAATTGTGTATGTAGTATGTCTAGGTGTGTGTGTTTCTACATAGAAACATTTAATAGTCATGTAACCTACATTTATAATCACATACACATGAACGGTAGATACATATGTAGATGCATACTACTTAGTACATATATGATCTAGTTAAAATTTCTTTTTCTATTTTCTCTCAATCTTCGTCTCTCTTGTTGATGGGCAAAAAACCAGTAGAAGCAGAACCACTTGATGGTAAGAATTAAAAACGATATCAGCATTAGCGTTCTTTTTGTAACAGAAAATAAGGAAATCGTATGAAAGGGGGGGCACTGACAACCACTTCACGCCCAAAACTAAGGCAACACACAGAGACATAACCACACAGATACTAATAGATACATACAACACTCTTCTTGAAACAGTATAGATACATACAGAGCGAAGGCAACGCGACGCAAGTGTTGCATGCGTCCGTGCGTGTTTTGCCACATACAAAGCCAAATGCAGTCAAAGCAAAATGGTGGCGTGAACATAAATGACACAGGATAGGGGGTTTAACATAAGGACAGACAAACGGACAGAGGACAGACAAGCGAACGATGAACGGCGGCAGTTGATGAATGTGTCAACAACGTGTAATTACGAGCGGTTTCATGTTGTTGTTTTTTTTTTGTCTGTTTGTTTCGTTTCGTTTCTACTTTTTTTTTTTTTTTTTCAATCCTTATTTCTTTTTACATTTTATTTGCCATTGCTTTCCTCATGGATTCCACATTGACATCGACACATTGCCAGACAGACAAGGCTCTGGGAACGGGTGTGCTGCTCTGCAATAGAATGCTGTGGACCAATTTGAATGAAGCAAAAGCAAAAGCAGCATGCGGCATGTGCCAACAAAAGCAGTATAAAATACCGAAGAAGTGTGGAACAAAGTATTAAATGAGAAAGAAAAAGTCGAAGAAGAAAGAAACAAACAACATGAAAGAAATATGAAGTGGAGAAAGAAAAACACAAAAGTGAACACATTAAGTATCTGTGGGTTACGTGCTTACGTGCACATAGATACTCGTACAACAAGAATGCACAATAACAGTACAAGGCAAAAGTAATTTCTCATACTCATACTTAACCCCCGCCTAAAAGGTGTCGTGACGACTGATTTTACTTCACCATACAACACAATACAATACAATACAATACACTAGTTTACCAGACAAGTCTTCCCTTATATTTTAATAAAGGGTTGAACTGAGTTATGAGTTCTGAGTTCAGTTCACATTATTTATGTCGTTGAGTTATGATCATGGTACTGAAAATGTTACACTGAGTGTCGCAAAGTCATTCCTAAACTGGATCAAGTGTTATTATAAACATGGTATATGGTATGGCATCAGGACTACCTGTGGGTCTAGCCGAGTTGTCCATTCTCACTTAGTTAGTTGCCTATACATTAATAAATTCTGTCAGAATAACATAATAACATATAATCTAGTACACAATAACTTGTGAAAAGAATTTATATGAGAGAATAAACGAACTGAGATTTAGGCTTTCACTTCGACGGTAACAGACAAGCGGTCCAATATTAAGTATAAAAAAGGATAAATAAAAAAACTAAAGGAAATATCCAACTTAAATACAATAATACTTATATATTTGACCTACATAGTACTATATGTATATATATGTATGGAACGCTAACTGTTAACAATTCATAAAAAGTTGAATGAAAGCCAAGTCAATATATACTTCATAATGTGCATACTAGATAAACTCAGAAATCTAAGCCTATAGGTTCAGTAATTCAAAGGTATAAAGGCATTTCTTTGCATAATTTTATTATATGAATATAAGTAGTAATATTATATATCTTTTTATTTAGTATATAAAATATACATAAATCATAAATAAGTCCATAAGAAAATGAACGAATGAACCACCTTGTTGGGGCAACGTCAAAAACTCATAATTATAGTCTATCTTTGTTGCTGCTTACGTAAATATTTTAGTACACTACATACATAAATCGTGAAACCCCTAAGTAATTGGCATGACTAGCATCGCAATTGAAATCTAGTGGAATAAACAATAGCATAAATCTATGACAAAATATCTATCGTTATACCATGCACCCTAAGTGTATAGATGTGTGTAGTGATGTATACCATAATTATTCTAGATCAGCTCAATAAGAGGCATCGTTGAAAGTCACATCTCTAAGTTTATTTGTAACCAATTTTTATCGTAACGTCTTGTACATGTTCCCCCAGGCGATTTGCTATTAGAAAGAACCATATCCATTTTATACAATATAATATAAAATAAGTTAAGACTTTGTAAATCGGTATGAAAGCTCTTGCAAAGAAGAAATTAGAAGCAATAGATGAATTAGCATTAGATAAATTAGGACTGGTATTCTGCCATCACCCATTCTGATGTTCTTTAGTCTTACTTTTTGTCATTTACTTATGGTAATGTTGTCTAACTGATTGTAAATTTACTTGTAATATACAAAAAAATAATAAACAAAACGAAATATAAAATAATAAATATAAAATAAATAATAAAACTTTACAAAATAAAAGAAACTTTTTTTTTGAAAAAAACCCTTTAAATGTTTTTACATATTTTTCCACTTTTTTCTTTTTGGCCTAATAGCTATTTACAGTAATTATCTACATTTAAAAAACTACTACTAAATAAATCGGTTGAAAATTACAGGCGCTAGAGTGAAACATACACATTTTTCAACTTTGAGGCAGTCTAAGATATTTAATGGTAGTGGGTTATTAAGAATAATTTGCACAGAATAAATAATGATTAGATAAAATATTATAAAACCAATAAAATTTGACGTCCCCAAAAGGATAGCGTCCTCCAGAGCTATAACACATTTCGCCTTGAGGTTGAAGTGGCCCTGCTAGTATCTGAACAGGGAGTGGAACAGATTAAATGGATAATCTTTAAATTCCTTCCACTTTGTTTATAATCTTATTCGTTGACAATATGAATATGCGTTCATTAGATAAAAACCTGCTAAAAAAAATATGTAGATTATTTATAATTAAAATAGTAATTCCATTCCAATCTACTCACCGGAGAAAACCATTTTTAGTATA